>JACCGJ010014277.1:0-21246 GCA_013407085.1 Atriophallophorus winterbourni
TAGCAAGCTCCTCTGAATGAGAGACAAATTTCTTTGAGAAATTTTAATCAGTTTACAATAGATTTGCATGCAGCAAGATTAGATATATCCGAAGCCTCATTTTTGAAAAGATTCTTTTACACGATTAACAATATTGAACTTCAAAATGCAAGTTCAAATTATGGTCACAATTAAGGAAATCAAATTGATCAGATTTTGCTTTTACTCACTGTTTTAAATGCATCCTTTGCGAATAGTAGGATATAAATTACTGAGCTCCGGAACAGTGAACAGTGAGTAAACTATTTCCAGGTCTATAAAAATAAAGTACATCATGGTTAGATATCAAATCCCATGAGAGTTAACGAAATATCCTTATTTACATGCTTTTACAAAAGGGACATTCCACACGCCTTGTTTCGTGATGCTTGCACTCATCAGGTATGGAGTGTACGATCACGATCCGTAAACGTGAAAAGAAAGAATTGATAAATTGTGAACAACGTTTTGATGTCAGTAGGTACTCTTGAATAAGATTTTTACCACCAACCTGTTTAATCTGATAGATATACATGTTTGATTTTGTGTGGAATATCCACAATTTTTCAATTTTGTTGTGCCAAAATTATTCATGAATGTCTTTCAATTCAAGGCTTGAATTACTAAGCACGAAGTATAATCCAATAATGCTTACCGATATTTTGACTTTTTGGAAGCGTTTGAAGTAACATACATCATTATTGTTTACTCATGTAACTGCTAAGGTTCATATTGCTCTCGTACATGCACTGTTTCAAGTCATGTAGATGTTGATTTTACTGTTTCTACATGATGAGTGCAAACAACACTAAACTGTTTGTGGTATAGGTGTGATGGCAATGCATGCAAATAAGGAATTTTTTATTTAGTCCATGGGCTTGTTCCCATATACAGATGTTTGGGCACATGTGATTGAAAAGATTGGTTTTGCTGGCCTTATACAACGATGACTTACGAGTTCAAACTTTTTAAGTGTTAATCAATGTTTAGAGGCACATTGATCGTATTGACCCGTATGATGAGTACAAACAGTTATAAACCGGTCGTTGGGTGTAAGTGATTGAAATGCATGCTAATACGGATTTGGTACAGATTTGAAAGTATAAAAGTACCTCGAGAATGTAACCATCAATCTCTCGTAAGTCGAACATGTGTATCATCGCAACACCATATAAATGATAAATTTTAAAAATTTACTAAAATATCCATTTTTACTTTCATGGCTAAGGCGTCAATATTCTTGTCCTGATGTTGTATTGAGGGAACTTCGAAAAATACTCATTAGCATGTAAAAGCGAGCACTTGTTCGGTTAGTTCGATTTTAGAATAACAATTCAGCATTGGACGTCTGAAAGCGATGCTCCAGCTCATAACTCAAAATCACTCTGTTATTCCACAGTTGAAAACCGTGTTATATTTTTCACCGTTTTTTCTTCATCAAGTTAAGTTATTAAAATCTCATATTTGATGTTAAAACAGAAATGTTGTTCTAAAATATTGGGAACCTATCGTTACGCAGCGTTATATATAATCATATTTTGAGATAGCATCACATTATTAAGAGTCTTCGTGTGGAAAAATATGGTTTGCGAAATACATGCATGATGAATCAACCTCTTTCTCAATGCAATTAATACAGCGTGTAATTTTAAAATTGTATTACGTTTTTGAAATAAATTAATTTTTATTCTCAATGCATCTCTCATCAATCTCACACATTCTAGTAGAAGAAAGCCCATTTGAATGTTAGCTGATAAGTTATTTAGGCGTAATTATAAAACTAATATTGAAAAACGTTGTTCAAACCTAGGAACCATGGTTTCAAAAATATCTTGCTTCTATATCATTATTTACATTGAAAGACTAATTGACTTAAGATATTGTTTGTGTGAACTCTCACCGAAAGGAGGATGTTAGATGACCTTAGAAAAACATTCCGAAAAACCCAATAAATTTCTTATTTTGTTAAGCTTATCGGACACTAAACTATTATCGAGACATGAGGGCATGATTATTTACTTGATAACCCACGACCTAGACAGAAAATCCGATATACGTTTTATTCAGTGCTTGACGGCTTTAATTGGAAATCTCTAATTGCAAATGTGGTACGTTTGACAAGTTTTGTAATTGTTTAGTTGAATGTTGCTGTTTATATAGAGACTAATTCCAGTTCTTAATTCGAAATTCGTTTTCAAATTTGGACAGAATCCAATCGAACAACACGAATGCTCTTGAACGGAAGGCATTCATTCGTTATCCATGTTCTCGATAATAACAATTGTGAAATCATTCGTATCATCAGGTTTTATCGCTGCAAATGTCTGCTCCAATGTTTGAGGTAAATCTCGCCTCCAGATTTCAAAAGATGTGTAAAAATGAATAAACATACAATTTTTAATTATATGATATTTATTTCTGAGTTACACACATTGAGGCAGAAGGTGATTGGGAGTCAACTGAATAGAAGTACATAGATAAATAAAATGATTATAACTAATATCTAAAGTCTAGGCAGAAAATATATACATGAAGTATCATCAACATAAGGTTCCAAGTGAAAGCGCTCAGTACTTTTTGTTTTTCATTTGTACAGCCTACTCACAAGTAGGTAATGTTGAAAACTATCCACTGTATGAAGGTTAGAAAGGTCGTCACAAGCGGAGCAGTTTTGGGGAAAAGCTCCAAATTCGAAAATTGCTCTAATTTTGCGCAACTCATAGAGCCTCTGACAACTGAGTATAGCTCTTGGCCTGCACAAGGCTTGCAGTGTGACACAGCAGAGCTGATTCTACTGACTGAAGAAATTGCTCCGACCTCTAACTGGCGGCTCAAAATCAGTTGGTTTCTGGCAGGTTGAGATCGTATTTCCATGAAGAAGGTCTACCAAGGGAAAGGAAATCCCTTTCCTCGAACCTCTACTGCCTTGTGGCGACATCTAATCATGGAAAAGGCTTAATGAGTCAACCTCGATGAGCCGAAGTCGCGTTAATCATTCCGAAGTTGTATTCAAATTCGACCTGCCAACTCCTGTGACAGCAAAGTTAGAGAAACGTATCATTCTTTCTGTTTTTTGATTGCAGTGGTGTCGTGGGGTGGAAGCATTTGTGACAACGGCAATAGCTAGTTCTCCATATTGAACTGCCATGATGTTCATCTCAACATACCAATGTAGAAGACACTGTATTCCGCTTTTATAGATAACAACAAGGGAAGCAGCAGATAGCGGTTAAAAGCTATGGCTCGAGTGGCGCTGTGCGTCGAGGATCGACCTACGAGTAATCTTCATGGAGTTTCAGTGATTTATGTTACCGAAATATTTTCTCTATTCCGGTAACCCACATGGCAGCGAAGAGTTTAACTCAGAATTCTCATTACTCTATATAGACTGCTGGAACCTCAGAAGCTTCAACATCCAAAACAAAAATTGTCTCAGGGACCGCATTTGCCACTTCTACTGTTGGGTAAAGTAGTTCCACCGGGCTCCTGGAACCAACTCATGCAACCACCGAGCTGAATAGATGTATTTTAATAAGCACAACTATTATACCTATGATATCCCGGCTGTGACCAGCATTGAATTTGCTAAATGATACCATTCTTGGGCTGATATCTTTTATAATGGTCAAACACCTGTTTGACTGTTGTTATAGCAAAAACAATAATTCACACTTTTCATACATCAAAAAGTCCCAAACTGCTTACTTTGAATTTCAGAAGAACCAGTGTATCATATACAACAATCCTTTCACTTAGAAATACAAATTTTCCAACAACAGAGCCATCACTAATTTCTCAACAATTCATTACCAACTACGATTTAGTTATTAGCAATTGTTTTGATGTAAAGAAGCTGATCGAAATGTTCATATAGATCAAGTTTGCCAGCCAAGAAATGTATCGTCGTCTATGTTATGGGAATATGTCTTGAACTGTTAGCTTTCGATATTCGTTAATTATCATAATCCCAATATCTCACCAAAGGATTATTAATATAAATATGAACTGGATTGTTCGTTAAATCGATTAGATTTAGCCTGCTTGATTATTCTTGCATACTTTGACAGCTGCATGGATTGTATCATGGACGAGGTTGAAGTCCAAGCCCCGGTTGGTCAAACAATCGGTTTTGTGAAACAGATCTCAGAAGCTTGCGAAATACGATATGAAGTGAGGGATATCGCGCGAGGAGTAACGCTGCAAATCTACGGGCCGAGCTATTTCGACTTGGGTGGAAAATGGAGTTTCTCGGTAAGAAACTTAATGCTTAAGAGAAAACGAGAGAGGATTAAAATGTATATGTGGTTCATCCACTTGTTGATTTATTGAATTTAATCTATCTATTCATAGGTAAATGAGGGACTGACACGGCAAACATGATATGAAGTTTAAAATTTATTTGGGTTTCACAGGTTTTAATCCATCCGCTGTCATAACTTCAGGAATATATAATTAAACCCGATCATAAACATAACCATGGGCAGAACTGGAACACAATTGATGTTGGCTTTTTTCAGTACATAAACATCAAATTCGCATGAATTTTTATATGTTCCACAGTTTTTTGAAATGAGTAAACAGTCAGATTCGGGAGGAACAATCTCTCCCGTAGCGCTCGCAGCGATTCGCAGTACTCGGTCGTTCCGCATCAGATGCAAGTCTACAGCACGATCGGTGTATAGCCGCCAATAGCTGTATCTGCTTCTCTCCAGCTTCCAGACGACGTTTTACACAATGCTTCCAAAGTAAGCGGTCAAGAGAAAGTAGATCCCAACACGTGGAGACAATGAGAAGAGCTTTCAAATATCAATTGTTAACGTCTTTGTACCGCAAGTGCGGTCTGCCCAATAGTCGACTTCCTGATTGCAACTCACCATAGAGTAGATCTTTCGGAATACGAACATCTTCCATTCTGCCGACGTGGGTAGGCCATCGCAGCCGGCGCTGACTTAGTATGGTGAACATGCTCTTCAGACCAGCTTTTGAATGTACTTCAGCATTCGTCACTCTGCCCATCCACGATTTGTTCAAGGTACGACAGTTGCTTCGTAGATGGAAAGCATTCAGCTTCTGTTCGTGTCTTGCTAGGGTGGTCCAGGTTTCACTGCCGTACAGTAAAGTATTTAGTACGCAAGCATTGTATACCATCATCTTCGTCTTTACAGTCTGCTTGCGGTTACCCCAAACACGAGAGTTTAATCGGGACAAAATGACAGCTGCTCTGCCAATCCGTTTATCAATTTCCGTGTCTAGCGAGAGGTTATCCGCAATGGTTGAGCCCATTTATGTGAGATGATGTACTGGTTCAAGCTGACAGTTTCCAAAATGGATGATTGGGGGCGATACAGTTCCTTGACCAAGGACTTTAATCTTGCTCAGGCCGATTGTTAGCCCAAATTATTTGAATGACGACGAAAAACAGTACATTAGCGAGTGGAAGTGTTATGGGAGTGAGCAATAATGTCTGCATCATCGACAAGCTGTAAGTTTTGGATTAGAAAATCCTGTGCCTTGGTTTGCGCTCTCAACCGGTTCAGGTTGAAAAGCTTGGCATCTCTTTGCGTGCCAAGGTAAATACCTTCAATTGTCGTCCTAGAAGCGTGACTTAGAAGCAGAGCAGAGAAAACTTCCTGAAAGAGTGGTAGCAAAAACACATCTTTTTAGACCCCTCGGCGAACTTCAAAGCCTTCTGAACTGAAACCGTTAAAATGTACTGTGTCCTTCATGCCTGAGTGGAACGAAATAACGAGTTTGAGAGGTCTTAGAGGACAGTCTGTGGGATAAGCATTTTGAAAAGACCCTCCCTGCTGACATAGTCGAATGCAATCTTCAATTCATTAAAAACAGCTTATAATGTTGTACGCTATTTCTTCAAAATTTTTCGAAGTTGACTCAATCAGAAGATCATATCAACGGTTGATCTACCCCTGCGGAAATCATATTGAGTTTCGGAGTAAACACTATCAGCCAAAACTTGTAGCCGGATCTGTAAGACATAAGCAAACGATTTGCCTACATCAGTCAGAGGGGAGATTCCTCAGTAATTTATGCAGTCGCCTCTACCACACTTATTCTTAAATAGCTTGATGATCTTTGTGTCGCATCTCATTGTGGACACGCTCCTCTTGCCAGCACTGGAGAATCAAATTTTTGAGCAGCTGTAATAATGCTTTTAAACAGCATTTGATGAGCTCAGGTGGAATTTAGTCATCACCGCGGGCCTTTCCATTCGCTAAGTGGTCTATTGCCTTAGAACTCATCAAGAATTTGGTGAGTACCCTAGATTTCAATGTTTTGGCAAACGCGCAAATTTCTAAGTACATTACATGTTTATATTTTATACCTATTTCCTGAATGTATATTTACTATGATCTGGTATTGTGAAGCTATGTGCTTTGTGTGACCATAATTTCTTGAATCTTTAATCTTTGAATGCTGTAAATCCGTACTGGTCGTAGATAGAGAGAGAGAAGTCTCTACTTATCATTCCATCTGCTGAGTTTTTTTCGACAAACCTAGTTACAAGATACAGACTTAATGGGCGTCCGTTTTAGTTTGTTTGGACCATGGCCTCGCTCGATCCCATCATACATACCGTAAAAATTTCCCATATCCGCAGCTTTTTGGCTATGAGGCGAACTTCAGTCGCAATAGTCATTTTCCATCGCCTTGCCATTCTTTTGGACTTTATTTCTAGCGCCTAGAAGTCGTAAAGTTTTCAATCGGTTGGCATACCTTTGAACTACAATATGCTGACCGTTTCCCCTCCCCTCCAACACAGCATTCTGCTTTGAACGCTGCTTCGAACCATTCCTCGTTCGAGCTTTCTTCTGGGCCTAAATTGGAAGTGGCCACTTCCGCATATGCAGCTTTTTATCGATTCCTCCCATTTTCTTGAGCCATGTCGAGTGGGGTTGTCTTGTTGACTTTTGCTATGAATGCCTTAGCAAAATCGCGCAGCTAGATTAAGCTCGCAGATGATAGTGACGTCTATCCTCAGGCTTAGCAGTCAATTTAGGTGCGGCGGAGCCGAGTTTTTTCACAGACCAGCGAACGAATCAGTGTCGTAGTCTGCGCTTTGATATGATCTGGTAATGTGTAATACACTTCTATTTTAGTGTGCACAACAAAAATGAAGTCAAGCTGATGTCAATTCTTAGTGGATAATGTTTCCAAGAGAATGTATGCTCTGGTTGTATTAACCAGAAAATTTTACAGATTAAAAAATTTAACTGTATGCACAGGCGCTGTTCATTTACATTGGTTTCAAGTACTCCGAACCTTCCGAGACAGTTTTGCCAAGACTCGTAATCTGCACTAACTCTGTTAATGAAATCACACAATATCACTGCCCCTTATTTGTTGAATGATTTCAAGGACTGTTGTGATGATATGATAAGAAGCGTCTTTCTCACCAGGCGTCGCAGAGATTGTCGGTGCGTAAACGTTAAATAAACTAATGGTACCAGTAATGCATTTCAGATTTAAGTCAAAACACTTTCACTCCCGTTACTGCTGCTTTTATTAAGCTGTTAAGTACTACAAACCCAACTCCATGCAGTCGAGGCTCATCAGAAAACCTTTCTTTATAAAAAGTGTTAATCTCTTTTTCTTAGCATACAAGTGTCTGGTAAACGCGTCTCTTGCAAGGCAGCCACGTCGACATTTGTTGAACCAATCAAAGAATAAGAGCTGGAATAAGCAACTATCACTCCGATACACTGATGAACAGTGCAAGTGGTTTATTCAAAACAGAGAATGTTTGACTGCGCTTCTGTTCAAATAATGAAACTATGTACGCATATTCGAAACAAGTTCTAAAGGTTTCCAATCGTTTGAGGTTAACTCATCCAATGTTGACAAACATCGCGAAATATAACTTTTACGAAACGAATAATGACGCCATAGGGGGACGTTTCTGAATGAATGAAAACCTGAATGTTTATTGCATGAAGACGCTGTTCAAGTAAAATAAAACACTTTACAGCACCAATGAATTTTATTACACAGGTATTTCAGACAAATATAGCAACAATCAATTGCATCTTGCTATAAATTATATTACATAAACCTTTCCAACCGGTTATCACGAACAATTGATCCTGAGATAGAGCCGCTCAGTCTTTGACGGAAGATGACTTCATGTAGTGTCACGTTCTCTTAACTGAGGTATACACGAAAAATACAATGGCTTTATGACAGTACCCTTAATCACACATGCTGCACTGTATTCCGATTTTTTGCGTGGCTTATCTGACGCCTGTCAGGTCGAATTTAAATCCACCATCAATTACTGAATTCTTGTTAGTCTAATAAATATTCACTCATTTAGTCTTTCTAGACAAACAAAGCATGTTTTCGCTTCGAATGCTCGAGCTGCATGATTTGAACACTATTCACTGAAAACTTTCCTTACCCCATCTCTGATTAATTACTGCATAATGCAATGATGTTGTAGCATGTTTGATTGTGTATTGATCTCCCAAAAATTAATCCCGCTGATTGTTTACTTTTATGCACGCAGATTTTATCGGGTGATAGTTGTACTAGGATCGGACGAATAGACGACAATTGGGAAAACCTTCTGAAAGAAATGTTTGGCAGTGGGAATATTTTTGGTCTTTCGTTTCCCGTGGATCTAGCTGTTCGATTCAAAGCACTATTAATCGGGGCCGCGTTTCTGCTGGTAGGTTGCGTAGTACAAACTTCTCGTGTACTGAAATTAATGTGTTACTCACATTTTCCCCTCTCTCTCTTGTACTGCATTTTACAGACCAACATGTTCGAAATATAGACTCTTTGTATTTCTCGATATACATGTGAATCTTTGATAAGTTTTCAAATGTATAACATATATTGCTTTCCATGGCGACGGGGTGTTTTCCATGATGTCCGCTGAATCAGAAGTGTCACTTTTACAACAGTTGCTCGAACGAATACTCCAGATAATAGAAGGAAATTCTTCTGCGAATGATCCCAAATCCCCATCTACCGAATCTCTCATGTCGTCTATAATGGAATTTCACTTTGACCCGGAAAATAATGTGACTTTTGACACGTGGTTCCGGCGTTATGAAGATATATTCCGAATAGACCTCAAGGACCTGGGAGATGACTGCAAAGTTCGACTGCTGTTGCGTAAATTGGGCGCAGCGGAATTAGACAAATATTGCAATTTAATTCTGCCTCAGAACCCACGCGACCGTACATTTGAAGAGACAGTCGAATCACTCAAGCAATGTTTTGGTGATCAATCGTCTCTCTTCAGTATTCGTTACCGCTGTCTCAATTTAGTCATGGATGAAACAACCGATTTTGTGACACATCTAGGAGACGTTAATAGAGAGTGTGAACGCTTCAAATTGCGCTCCCTGACAGACGATCAATTTAAATGTCTCATTTTTATCAGCAGTCTGCGATCCTCGCGATTTACGGAAATTCGGACTCGCTTACTGAATCGTCTAGAGCAGGATCCGACTATGACACTCCAAGCAATCGGAGAAGAACACCGACGTCTCTTGAACATTAAAAACGACTCCGCTCTCGTGCAATCGAACCATCACGACAATTTTACAATCCAGGCGGTACATCAACCAGAACAGAAGAACACTGAACAACCGTCTTCGCATCTACCACGACAACCAAAGCTGCTCAAGACAGCTCAAAAACCCAAGCCCCCATCCAAGTGCTGGCAATGTGGAGAATGGCATTTTGTGCGTTTTTGCCCATTCAAGAAACATAGATGCCAGAATTGCAACAGAATGGGACATAAAGAAAATTACTGCCGTGCGAAGTATTTTAATAAGAAATCTGTACTGAATCATTCCAATAATAAAACTTATCGCTCCTATCCCGTCTTTTCAACCTTCCAAGGGGATGTGAGAAATCGACGGAAGTACCTTACCGTCACGCTAAATGGTACGCCCACCCGTTTTCAAGTGGACACTGCCTCCGACATCACTATAATATCGGAAGACACTTGGCGATCGGTTGGCAAACCAAACATAAATCCCACCAGTCATGTTGCACGCAGCGCATCTGGAGGAAAGTTAAATCTCATTGGCCAGATTACCTGCTGTATTGCCTTCAACGACACACAACTAGAAGGTGTCTGTTACGTGTCAAAGCATCCGAACTTGGATCTTCTTGGCCTGGATTGGCTTGAAAATTTGAAGTTGCTTGATTTCCCACTGAACACTGTGTGCAATGCCGTGAATCAATCGACAGATGACTGGGTAAAACAGATTCAACTCAAATTTCCGAAAGTCTTCCAAGATGGCCTTGGATATTGCCGGAAAACTTCAGCAAAGCTGACTTTGAAGCCGAATGCGAACCCAACATTTCGTCCCAAACGCCCCGTACCGTACGCTCTTTTGGAAAGCGTCGACAAAGAACTTGACAGACTGCAAGCCGCCGGAGTAATCAAACCCGTCAACTACTCAGCATGGGCAGCACCAATTGTGATTGTCAAAAAACCGAATGGTAGTCTGAGAGTTTGCGCGGATTATTCGACTGGTCTAAATGCATCCTTGGCAGATCATCAATACCCACTACCTCTTCCTGAGGACCTCTTCGCCAGATTGAATGGTGGTCAGTGTTTTGCAAAACTGGACCTATCGGAAGCTTACCTCCAAATCGAGGTCGCTGAAGAATCAAGAGAGCTATTAACCATCAACACTCACCGTGGGCTCTTCCAGTACCAACGCTTACCGTTTGGTGTCAAGACTGCACCTGCTATCTTCCAACAGGTCATGGATACCATGCTCCAAGGTTTACCCTATGCTGCTGCCTATCTCGACGATATAATCATAGTCGGATCAAATGTGGATGAACTACGTGATCGTATAAAGGAAGTCCTCAAACGCATAAACGAATATGGCTTCCGTTTTGCGGGCCGAAAAATGTGAATTTTTCATGGAATCTATAAGATATCTCGGATTTATCATTGATCGTCATGGTCGACGGCCAGATCCATCAAACATTGATGCAATTCAGAATATGCCACCACCACATGATATCCAACATTGCGATCATTCCTCGGATTGGTCAGCCACTATGGCGAATTTTTACCATCATTACACAAATTACGCGGCCCTCTCAATAATCTACTGAAGAAGGATACCCCTTGGATATGGTCAGAAGAGACCCAACAAGCTTTCGAGAAAATAAAGTCGATGCTGACCTCAGATCTTTTACTGACACATTACGACCCAAGGCTCCCAATCGTTCTAGCCTCGGACGCTTCCAGCTACGGAATCGGTGCAGTTATCTCACATGTTTTCAAGGATGGAACCGAAAAAGCCATTGCTCACGCAGCACGATCACTCACCTCAGCTGAACGGAATTACAGCCAAATCGAGAAAGAAGCGCTTGCCATCATCTTCGCTATCAAGAAATTTCATAAGATGCTATACGGCCGGAAATTCACGCTGCTGACGGACCATAAACCGTTGCTTGCTATTTTTGCATCAAAAAAGGGCATTCCTGTCTACACAGCAAACAGGCTACAGCGATGGTCAACCATCCTGCTGGGCTATAATTTCGACATAAAATACATCTCCACCGGGAAAATCGGACAAGCTGATGCACTCACGACACTGATAACAGAAAACACTATAGAAGAAGACATGGTAGCCCAAACAACCCTGGATGCTGACGTCAGTTGTTTACTTTCCACCACCATGATGAAACTGCCGGTAACAGTTGACCAAATTCGAGATGCAACATTAGAAGACCCCGTACTCCAAAAGGTATTTGAATACCACAAATCCAGATGGCCAATATCTGTACAAGACCCAGAACTACAACAATTCCGACATCGTCAGAATTCCCTTTCAATCGTGGACGGGTGTCTCATGTTTTCGGATAGAGTGGTAATTCCAAAGAAACTCCGTTCGACAGTACTCAAACAATTCCACACAAGTCATTCCGGGATAAATCGTATGAAGGCGCTAGCGCGCAGCTTCGTGTACTGGCCCCTTATGGATTCACACATTGAGAACCTGGTTAGCTCGTGTTCTAAATGTCAATCGGCATTAAAATCACCGACAAAGTGTGAACCACACCCATGGCCCAATCCCACAGAACCCTGGTCAAGAATTCACTTGGATTTCGCGGGCCCACTGAACGGAATATCGTATCTCCTACTGGCGGACTCACACAGCAAATGGCCAGAGGTTTTCCCTCTCACCAACACAACAACTCGGACGACAATCAAAAAGCTGCAAGAAACTTTCGCTAGATTTGGTTATCCAAAGACATTGGTGACCGATAATGGAAGCCAATTTACGTCGAATGAGTTCGGATCATTTTGCCGACAACATGGTATGAAGCACATCCGCACACCGCCATATCACCCACAATCGAACGGACAAGTGGAGAGGTTTGTGGACACTTTCAAGCGAGCAATGCTCAAAGCAGCGGAGGAAGGGAATACGTAAGACGTTCTGCAGAAAGTTTTGACGTTCTACCGAATCACACCTAATCCTAACGTACCTGGAGCCATATCGCCCGCGGAAGTCATGCTAAGGCAAAAACCGAGAACCATCTTCGATCTCATGCGACCAAACACGGTGAATCACACCAATGAAAATCTCAAAATGAAAGCCAAATGTAATAGACATAATGGTGCAAAACTCCGAAAATTTATGGTCGGACAAAATGTCCTCGCCAAGGATTACCGTGGTGATGAGATCAAATGGACCCCGGGGATCGTTAGCAAGATCGTGGGCCACGTTTGCTACGAGATAATGGTTGGAAAAGAAACGTGGGTACGACATGCAGATCAACTAAGGGCGTTAGGTGCAAAACGGAATTCCCCAAGTATACAGGAAACCCCATTGGAAATCCTACTGGGTGAATTCAACCTCAAAAACCCAGAACAAACAAAGCCAACGGAAGAAGATCACCCTCGAATTAATTCTCCGGAATGCAGACAAAGAAGACGAACTGATCGAAGACGTATCCCAGTAACCCGCCTGCAAGTGAACCCAAAAATGAAGTCATACGACAACCAAGCTTAAAGGGGGAGGTGTTAGGAGGGCACCCTCTGTCGTATAGACAGTGAACGAACTATCGATTAATCGACCAATCAAGATCGATAGTGAGTTCTAATTGTGATTTTTATTCACTGTGATATTCACACATTTGCTCTATTGTGATACTCTTGGCATTCGGTTGTGCTAAACGACATAACAACGGTAGAACAAAGAGGACGGTGGGAGATAGTTGGTCAGGTCTCAGGTGTTCCCATGTTCGTCGCATACAAATCTCCACTGGCTTCGGCAAGGTAAACAAGAAAACGAGACGGCCCAAGGAAACTTGGTGCAGAATGTTGGAACGTGAACTGCATGCACAAGGTTTCACGGTGCACACGGCAACGGAAGCAGTGGCAGACAGGAACCACTGGCGTGAAGTTCTCTTCGCCTCATGTGCCACCCGGCACGGAGAGGACTGAGTGAGTGAGTGAGTGAGTGATATAGCTTAAGTTCTTCAACTGATGCTAATGGCAGAATACAAGCAATATTGAACATGATGTGACTTGGGCTTTGTACCGGTATCTGAAATCTGACCAGAACACAAACAATGGAAACACTGGATTAGATTTAAGTCTCAGCTACTAACAGCAGTTCGATCAATCGTGATTGAACAGTTGTGAATGTTACTAATATGTCCTGTTACAGGTATTAGTAGTATTAGCGGGTATATGTTGTGTTCATGTAACCAACCTTTTTCCACCAGCACCTCACATTTTTTCACGTTTTCTATGTTTGTCCATTTTAGAGACACACTCTGCCCGCTCACTGATGTGATTTCCATCTGTGGTATTTCCAACAACGTGGTGAATGTTCTGAAATCACTATAAAGCATTTGAGAGAAAATTAGGCGATCATGTATTTTTCTAAAAAAATATTGCACCCAGAAACACGAAGGACATTTGATTGAATCCTGGAGTACATTGTAAAAGATCATTTTCATCACTTACGCTCGAAAAATGTTAAGATGAGCACCACAAAAATATTTATGAACAATATGTTTTCATTTGCATGTGCTGTGTACAACCAATATGCCAAACGTCAACTTTAGAAATTAAACAGATGATGATGTTTAGAATGCCAATACCTGTTCAATATTCGTTTTTCCGTCATAAACCTTAACAAAGTCAAACTAATTTCCTAGTCATATAAACGAAACCTTACCTTTGTTATCTACAATGATACTATTGGATCGATATTCGATATTCGATATTATGTATAAACCAATGGCTGCAAGTCGATTATATATTACTTAAAAATACTTCACAACTCTACTCAAAAAAACAACCGTTGCTCAAGTCTTCCTGTTCGAAAGCTGAATTGTTACGTTGTAGTTTTTACGAGAGATACTCAACCATGTTGATTCTAAAAGGCCCAGTGGTTGAGAAATAACGATTTGCAACCAAATCTGGGAGATAAATAGCTCAAAAGTTAACACTGACTTTATAACACAGATCAATGATTTCTAAATGTTATCAATCCAGCCAATCAACAATTCGGTCTGTCATACTGTTCAGAAGCATTGCCTCCTAGTTTACAACAGTACAATATTGAGTCAGTAATTTTAGTTAATATCTCTGAAACGATTATGAATTAACGTTGCATTGCTTTACACGAAATTTAGTGTGAGTCCAAGCAATTACTGAATGGCTTTCAGAAAGTATTATAGAAATTCAATGCAGGAGGAATGGAGCTAAATATGCTACCAAACTGACATATTCTCAACAAGAACAAAACATTCATTGAATTCTCACTAGCAAACCTAGAACGCTAAAATATGGCTTCTGTTCTGAATCAAAAGATTATCTTTTAGACAATCAGATGCTAAAAACATAGTGCAGTAGAACATGATGCATAAGAGTGAAGTAATTCGAAGCATCTCAATATCGCCGTTGTACGTTGTGCGGAAGCATGGTAACCATAGAGTACGCATCCTCATGTTTTATTCGGTAGCCCTTGTTGACCAGAATAGTTCGATCTAAGCCCACGTAAATATATTCATTCCTGCTTTTGATGTTATCAACGATATGCATGCTGTTTTGCTGGGTAAAACGAGCCCAGTGTTATAAGGGTTGAAAAGCTATCAATTAGTTCGTACATTCAAATAATCCAAGCTCCCATAAAAGTTCCACATGATATTTGCATATATTTGGTTGTTGACGTGAAATTAAAATCGAATGTGATTAGATTGTCCATTTCTAAGAAAACACGGTGCAACACATCAACATAATTTGATATCTATACTTGCAACGCTCTACCTCAAGGGCCCCACATTTCGGATATTCATGGCACTGACGTGTATACGAATGTGAGTGTCAGCGGGAAGATTTTCCACTCTTGCAAAAAACGAGTCTCTCTTTTTGCTAACAAAGATTTTGTGTTTTGCTTTGGAAGCTGCAGTTGCTTTAAAATGCGAATCTGAGCCAACAGGGGCTAATTTATCCGAATTCTGTCGCCTCTGCTCCAAGTAGACATCAGGGACTTCTATGAGAAATATGTCCTGGAATCAGAAGGAATACCTTGAATGAGATTAATTACCTGGAATTCGTGTTAATCATCTTTGTAAAAATTTAATCAAACCTGATAGAATATACTTCCCTGGCAAGTCCGTTCATTTGCCCCGGAAGACATGCGACACCAAGAGACACGGAATCCACGATGAAACCCGTTGACATTATCCAACGGACTAGTATCATCCAGGTATCTCCATTCTACGATCGCGCTATTCGATGTGGCATATTTAATTTGCAAGATTTTCACCGAAATTTCCGGATTTCCTTCACCGGAATAACCGATACTTTCCAAATTTCTTTCGTAATTGAAATTTTTTGTGCTCAACGTGAACAATATGACCTGTTAAATGTACTGACTTGATTGGTTTGTTCTACTGAACATTTACAAATGATTATTTGAATAATTGTAACCATGTCCAACTTCAAACCAGTTGAACAGAATAATTTTCCTTAATGACTAATATCATACGGTGCAACACATCGACAGAATTTGACTATTAAAACGTTGTTCGATACAAATTTGTATAAAGAACCACGATGCAAAAACCGGTAACTAAAATTGGTTTCAGGCGAGGAGACTGAAAGCGTAAGCATTAACAAAATAAACAGTTTTTCACTCAACCCGCACGTACATTCTGAAAAACATTACTAGTTTAACAAAGTTTTGCTGATGCGCGAAAATGCTGGGGATGTGAGCACCGAGATACATTAGATTTCAGTAAGGTTAGCAACAAGAACCACGATGATCAAACACATATCACCAAAGAGATTACGCGCCGGGCTTTCAATGTGCCAATAAAGTGTCACTGTAACATGTGGCTCACATCATCTCACACTTACAGTCGACAACATGTTTCTTAAAGTTGGTCGACATCAAATAAGACACTAAGATAAGTTTCAATGAGTGCGGAAACCATCAAATTGTCGCACACAATATTAATCAGGAAAGACAATCTTCAATATGATTCATACAAGGAGTCAACAAATGCAAATACAATGCGATTGTCGGTCAAGCGGTAGAAAAATCTAATGTTATTTGTTGTTGAAATCTCCCAAACTTACAGTCCCCTACCAGTTAGTGAAAGTTTGCAGTCATCCGAACAGGTCCAGACAACTTAGTTTCGGAGCAACTTGGAATAGTGAATGGATGGTAATCAAAATTGAACGTCGAAAACTATGTCGCATTGTTGGATGTGAGCAACACCATACGTTAATTTAGCAGTTTACAACGAACGCTGAAACCATGTATGCAGTTTGCATTTGATGAAAGAGCACGTAAACGTTTATGAATTGCAAGTGTGGATGCAGTAAAAACCTTACAATCTAGATAAAGTCATTGGCACTCTGAAGAGAGAAATTTCTTTTGTTTCTTTTTATAATCACGATAAGCTTACCTACTCCAATGTTACAAAGCTTAATATATTCTTTAAATTAAACAACATCATATATGTATAATCTGTGAATTTCTATGTTACTGGTGTTCACTAAACATCGTACCCTTGAATATTTCAATATCTTTCAGTTCAAGGAAAAATGTGATGCTTTCAAATGGTAATTAATGTTTTAAAATCAAAATCAAAAATGAAAATTCAAGATAAATGTGTTTTCAACTCTTTAGAAATACCGCAATCACATGGCAATAAGTCTTGAACGAATAATCAACTTCGCACACCAGTGATGTTGTTTACCTTGTACTGCCGAAAGGGTTCAACCGTTCGAGCGATTCTTTCCTTGTTTTTAGCGACAAAAAACACTTGACCTTCAAAACTGGCCTTGGAATCATTCGTGTACCAGATCCAGTCAGATGAAGACACGTCACAATTAAGACAAGAGATATTCAGCATGTATTGACTGTTCGGTAAAGGGAGCGATTGTTGCGGTATGTGCTGAAATGCAGAGTTGATCAGGCATTGATAATAGACAGGAGGAATGTGAAACATAGTAATTGAATTATTTGAATGGCACAATAAGCAGAACAACTCTTTCTGTCGATCAGTTTATCAGGATCACAGAAATGATGGGAATAAAATATGGTAATCATAGGCAGCTTAGTTACGTTTGCTTAGAAAAAATAAACGAGTTACGACATAATTTAAAGTATTCAATGTTCTAATGGTTTAAAAAGCAAATACTCCACACTAATCATGAAATTAAACTATCGGAAATGCATAAAAACAAATATGATGTTTGTATGGAACGATAGCTTATGTACTGAGGTTCGAGGGAGGATTTGGTCAACACATAATTGTCATGATCAGCATTGAACATGTTCAGGTTCGATGCAAAAATGATATGCGGGGAACGAGAGTTCCATATAAACCAAACTCGGTCAACAAAGAAGACCCTTGGACAATTTGATTTGAAGTGAGGAGTGGTTATATTGTAGCCATAAGATATGCTACCACGTGCTTCTTGTTGATGGAACAATTGTTCACGTGGGTGATTCACGGTATGTAGAATGTTTAACAGCAGGATGAAATTACCCATGGCAAGTCTTTGCGAAAAGTCAAATAAGTTCAAAGTTGCAATCCTCTACTCGTATTATAGGTTATGTAATTCAGCAACCAGGTTTGTAACGCGGTGATATACGCGTTGCAGCAAAACCATGTCCTTCGGTTACCATGGGTAACATGCTTGAACCGCGTACGCCATTGATGGTGGGATATAGGTGTTAATTATCCGTCGGAGAACGTGCTTATTGAACCTGCCGAATATCCTTCCGAGCAGTGCTAAAGTTTGACAGGACTTTTTGCATAGCACAACACCCTCAGTTTCAGTCGTTTAGTTTAAGGAGATTTTATTCTAAAATTTCTATCAATCTGAACGCAACTCCGGTTCATGAATTCCACATAATATAGTTCATATATTTTATTACTACTAAACTTTCGAGTTAAGCTTTTAAGACAATCTAAGAATTGTAGCTCGCGTTTTCCACCTACTTGCCATTCGATGTGCAGTGTGGCACTCTCCGTTCCATACACGTGCAAAAATCCCGGTGTTTGCCTTTTTGACGAACCCGGGATGACACAAATCTCCTTGGAACGCTCTTCGATCCTCGTCACATCGGACAATCCGGACAACGTGCTTGTTCTCAATCGGAACAAATAGGCATTTCCTTTGTTCAATTGAAAAACGGCTCTCGATTGTACCCATGATGCGTTGTGCACAAACGGTCCGTGGTCCAACCAAGCGACATTTGTTCTCGGGATCCAGTTATCTCCATCCGCTTGCGCTTTTGCCTCCATGAGGAGCCATTGGTCGTCTGTGACTTCATACTTGGGGACTGGATTAAGTGACTGTTTCTCATTCATCTGCATATCCTCACTCGAGGCCAATTCGAACGTGAATGATGGCTGCACATCGGGGTTTATTTCGCTTAGCCACGTGAGTGTTATTTCGGGTATAATTGTTTCTTCTGTTGGACATTGAATTTGAACGTCTCTCGGTTGAGCGGGTTTTACTATGGGTAATATTGCCAAACGGAGTTTTAGAGATTAGGAATCCATAATTGTAAATTTTATAAGTTCGATTTTATATAGAATAACAGATAGTAATAACAGACAACAGGGACTGAGAGGGAGAAGATGGACCCTCCAGTGAAAGGTGGATAAAGAACTCGGACAGTTAAAGCCAGAATTTATCTGGAAGCCGTACAGGCCGAGATATCGTCGACCCAGGCCCACCACTGCTATATTGATTATTCAAAGGCATTCGATAAGGTGACCCACAGTCGATTCCTAACCCCCAATATATTGCAATATGGGATAACAGGAAACTTAATATCGTGGATAATGGATTATATGACAGATCGGCATGTGTGTGTCCGCATTGAAATTGTTCTATCAAAACCATCAATGTCAAAAGCGACGTTTGTCATGGTTCAGTATTCGGGCCTATCCTTTTCTTGTTATACGTAAATGATATTGCGCAAGTAGTACCACGCAAGATGGTTCTTTTAGCCACTAGCATAAAAAATATGTAAGCAAATCAGATTGATTGCAGATTGCTTGATGCTGCAACAGGAATTGTATGCCCTGTATAACCGATTTTAAATAAATCAAATGCGTTTCAACACACGCAACTCAAAAGTGTTACAACATGGCCGACAATAGGAGCATATATATAATCTTGGTCATGGAAACTTCACTTGCACCAGCTCTGAGATTGATGTCGGTATCTGGATTACTTATAAACTGGAACGGAATGATCATTGCCAGAAAGTCTTCAACAATGCAAGCGGTATCTTGGAAATGCTATCAAAAAATGCTGTTTTTAAACACACAAGAACAACGAATATATCTCAGAAGGCACGATACATATTATTGAGAAAAAAAAAAGAACAAAGGAGAATGAGAGCAACTAAAGCAAAAGGACAAAAAGATTATTCTGAAAAAAATGACATTACGAAGCGGAGTGTCAGAGCAAACAGGCAGTAGAGACACTGTACGTAGAAGCAGAAGTAAAAGTGCATCAAAACAACAACAATGACCTGTATTCCACCATTAAGACATTTCTGAAATGTTTGCCAGGTCAGTAGGGCTAGTGAGGTACAGTGATGGAGAATTATGAGAAGAGAAAGAATGAAGGAGAAAGAGGTGGATCGAGCACATTCATGGAGTCACTCAACAGACCAGCTCCTTCAAATCCACCGAAGATATTGCCACCCCGAAAGCTATCTGCCAGTCAGAAGCTGAAAACTAACGGAGAACCAGATCTGCAACGTTAATAAGTAAATCAAGATTGGCAAGGCTACAAGACTTGACAGTATCCTGACGGAAGCGCTAAACCCGGACATCGAAACTAGTGTGGAGCTTTTTTCCGAACTATACTACAAGATATGTGAAGAAGAAAAATTCCCAGCTGAGTAGAAATAACGTAACATAATCAAAATCTTCATGCAAGGTGACCCAGTTGGCGGATCAAACTAACGAGGGATAATTGCCTGATTTACTTAGCTGGAATTGGTTTTGGACCCGCATCTTGATCAACCTAGAATGAAAGCCGCTCGTTTGACTCACATGATCGTGACAAACAAGCTGGAAGCCGAAAGAGAGATCTGTCAGACAAGATCCCAACACTGCACATCATTATGGAGCAGTCACCAACTTCACCAGGAAGTCATATGAAAGGATAGCCTGTGGAATAGTTCGTGGCACACAACTCACTGACACCTCCGAAGTTAGAACCGGAGTGAAACAAGGCTGTTTACGCATTCTAAAACTTTTTCTGATTGCTATAGGCACAAACATGAAGATTCATAGATTCATATGCAGGTAAAAAGCTACGCTGTACAAAACCCGCAAAAATGTACATCGGGTCGAATGGTAAAAAATATCAAAATATTGTTAGATTATTGATAGACATCGAAAGACATCGATAGACATCGTGCAGATCGGCATACAGTGGACTCTTTGGTAGCAATTGGACCACATCGACCTTGCTGATGATCTAGCTGTCCTTACCAACACCAATAACGGATGCGACAAAAATACTAGTTTCGTTGCAATTAACTCGACTAGACTTATCCTTAACAACAGCAGAGAGAAGAGCAAGGTTTTCAAGATCAAAGCATCCAACATGACAAATTTCACAGTCCAAGGTGAGGCGCTGGATAAGGTGAACAGTTTCTCCTTTCCTGTAGCATTATGGACAAATTGGAGGAACAGATGGTGACGTCAGAA
>JACCGJ010014279.1:0-41070 GCA_013407085.1 Atriophallophorus winterbourni
ATATATATATATATATATATATACTTTCAGAGATCTCAATACATAAGCTGACTTTCCACATTGACAAAAATTGTTTGCTGTTTCTATGCAATCCCTATATTTTAGCCTATGGTTACCATTAAAACTTTGAATTACTTTGAATTACTTTGAACTTAACATAATAGGATTAATATTGTATGTCAGTGAGATCAATAAGGATTTCCCTCAACATAATCTATAATTGATTGATGTGCAAGTTTAGTGTGAAATTCACTGAGAAACAATGGAGCAGATGGTGCTGTCTATCGGTCATTTTCTAGCTGAATTGACATTATAAATGACAGTAGCTACAGGTGGTCTTCTGTCAAGTTATAGATTAATCAATTGATTCGTTTCATTCACAATGAAAGAATGTTGCAATCTGTTACCGAGTCAAAGCAATTATATGTTGCCCAGTAATCTGGTTGTTCCTGGAAATGGATAATATGTTGGTAATTTTAAGAAGAATGTGCACCTAATGCTCAATGTATAAACTTACTGGCGTTTATAATAGCTCCACGAGTAATAGTTATATAAACTCAACGCGTCAGATGTTTCAGAAGCATCAGCATGGACAGATATTCGGTCACAATAAGCTAAAGCTTTGCTCCGGTAGTGAGAACAAAGA
Source organism: Atriophallophorus winterbourni (assembly GCA_013407085.1). Taxonomy (NCBI): domain Eukaryota; kingdom Metazoa; phylum Platyhelminthes; class Trematoda; order Plagiorchiida; family Microphallidae; genus Atriophallophorus; species Atriophallophorus winterbourni. The sequence goes on from JACCGJ010014279.1 coordinate 647, forward strand.
AAACGGATGAATTAATACATAATCGAATAGCTGTAGTTGGCCTCATCAATAACTAAGAGGTACACTAAGGGTGGACCGTAAAACAATAGATACGTGGATTGGAAACGGTGCAGTCGTGGTGGCAAACTTTGGATTCCTTGTTCATGAGGTAGTGAGTCAAAAATGTAATGGAAGTTTGAATAGGAATTGTGTTTTGCTCCGATAAATTTCACCTCGTCATACTGTTGAAGTGCTACGTTTACTAGCGACGAGTATTAATCTCCAGCTTTTGGGATATATAAAGTAAACCAATTTGCGACACAACAAAATACCTGAAATTGCCGAAACGGCCGACGACAATAACAGCAGATCCACGAGAATTTGGGTTTAAAAAGAATTTTATGAGAACGGCTTGATCGACAACATCTTTACGAGTATATACAGATGGAAAACATCATCCGATGTTGAACAGTATGCAATTCTTCAAGGTGCCTTAATGAACCCAACGTGGTCAGGGCTTGAATCTACAAGTTTGGCGAATTGACAACCGCTACAGACATTTTGAGGACAGCGTTGGGGATACGGGATCTGCCATGATCTCTTCATAAACGTTGAACCAATCGGGGTTTACTTGTGCGATGATATTCGTGGATCATCGTGCTTAGCGTTTGGTAGGATAACGCAATCCACACGTTTATGCGAAAAGCGCGAACGAGGTAGTTAATGCTGAATCACGTGTCCTCAACGGTTATGTGAACAGCGTACTGGACAATTAGAACGGAAAACCAAATTTGACCTTGACTTACCAAAACTGTTCTTGGATGCCTCTGTCAATGCCCAATGCTTGGTTAACAAATTTGCCCAACTTGTCGCTGGGTGTGAGACAAAACGACGTCAGTTAATTGCCATTACTGAAACTTGTCTTAGCCCGAAAATCCACGATTGTGAGTTAGAGATTGATGGCATATCACTGCTCCGCCGAGACCGTGCATCACGTGAAGGAGGTGTGGCATTCTATAATGATCAGAGACTAAAATGCAGAGAACTCCGGGATTACGACTTGGTGCTTCATGACACGCTAAGGTGCTTGTTGACAACTACTACAGGCGAAGATAGCAAAATGGGGTAATTTATCGTCCACCAGCAGCCCAGAGAGTGTATGATACGACTCAACTCGACATGCTACGCTTGATGGCCTCGAGATATCATACCAGAACGTTGATCAAGGGAGACTTTAATTTGTCCAACCTACTGAAGACTAACATAATTTCTCAGACATCCACGGCTGGAATATTCAAGAAGTTCTGTGAACAAATTCCCTTTCATAATCACGTGGGATGCAACACAAGATACAGAGGAAGAGATATGCCTTCAATGTTCGATCTGATCTTGACAACTGAAGAAGACTTCTGCGAAAACAGAACATACAATTGTCCGCTAGGTTAGAGCAACCATTTGGTCTTGAATTTCGGCTATCTATGTCAACCAGAGAGAACAAACGATACAACAAAATAATCAGAAAAGCGTGCTTATCTAAATTGTCAAACTCCAGAATATTAATTAACGATTGGCAAATTGAAAGCCTAGGAGTAAAAGAGCAGTGGTCCAGCATTTTGATCAAGCTTAACCGGGAAATCAACTCTAAATCAGCATTCTTATCTAAACAGTGTGGAGATGCATTCGGATTCAAAATCCGCATTCACACTCGGAAATGGATTGAAATGCGAAATATGGCTTGGGTAATCCATCGCCGGTTAAACACCGGAACCATACGTAAGACCTTCGAGCACTTATAAACCATGTTTTTAAACTTATTACTGGAGATAAAATACAGCATCAAGCCGATATACGGTCTAAAATGGCGCGAAATCGAAACCTCCTTTACGAGATTTTGAACAAACAGTGTTCAGTTAAACCAGGAGTTGCGGCCTCACGGACGCACTCTGGAATGGCCACCAATCTAGTTGACACCGCGGATGTTCTCGTAAATTATTATGCGACAGTATTTTATCCTAAGCAACGCGTGGATCCGAGAATAACGCATTTTATACAATTAGACTCGACTAAAGTTGAATTCCAGAAAATCCCTTGGTGATGAAAAAATTACCCCAAATATACTCAATCATCATGCACTATTTCTATGTGGACCTCTGACTCAGTTATTCTGCGAATAACTATTCCAAATTTTCATTACGATGGGATGGAAATCCGATATAATCTCCTCGATTTTCAAAGGCGGGGCGAGTTCAGAGCCCGTAAATTACAGGCCTGATACCCTGTTGTCGACCGTCTCCCAGGTGCTCTAAAGGATCATGGCTAACAAACTGAGAAAATACCTTGAAGAAAATAAGCAATTCTTCGGTGCGCATCAAGGTTTTAGAAAGCAATACTCCTCCCATACTAACCATCTCCTTACTCATGACGATTTGACTCGAGCAACAGATGTTTGGACATCATCCATGTATGTTACACTTGAGATGTCGAAAGCATTTGACCATGTAAACCACAGTTTTCCCTTGCAGAATCTGGAACGTTGTGGTATCACTGGCAGAAAATTAGCCTTTTTAGAAAATTACCTGACTGACCGGCTTGTTCGAGTCTTTGTGGACGGTGCTTTATCGGCGACGGTAGCCATAACATTTGGGATGCCAATGATATACCGGCTCTCATCAAATGTAAGATCGTACTGTCAGCGGAGGATTTAAAAGTGTGGTTGAGGATAAATTAGCTGGAAGACTGCGAACTGCTCCAGAAGGATCTGGATAACCTCCAAGTTTAGTCCCTAAAAATCGCCTATTTTTCACTTTCAAAAAGTGTCACATGTTAAACTTTGTAAAATATGTGGCGTTCCAATATTTTCTTGATGCACACAGCCTCTCGTGGACCATGGAACAGAAGGACTTAGGTATGTTGATAAGCAACACCCTTGTGATGTCGAGCCACCTCATCTCCGTCTATCGCAAAACATCACGGAAATTGTCAATCTTAAAGAGTATTTTCGGTAGGTTCTCGAAATAGACAATTCCCCGCATTATAAATACGTACATCAGAGCACGATGAAATATTCAGTTCAAGCAAAGATGTTGCGACTTTGCAAAGAATATACCATCGAGCTATCAAATTTGTAGTCAGACTCAGCCGGAAATCATACAATGAGCGAATCGAAACCCTGAATTTATTTGGAATAAGTCTCACCGATACTGCAGCTAAAAGTTTTCGACGCTACAGCTTAATCGGTTCTCCACCGAACAAAATATGCGCAATAGAGTAAACCAAGGTTGGTTTCTCAACCGAGATGGGATGCGTAGACCAAAAATTCACCTTGCGCAGGATTCTGGAGCACCGTACACGCTAACGACAGCGAACGATAGCTAGTTTTATTGATTTTCACGCCGTATTCGACCACTTAGGCTGTGGTTGTTTATGGGACATCATGCTATCGCATGTTGCCCCGTAATAGCTCGTTAGTCTAATTAGAGATTATTACAACTTTGCAAGGACTCGGATTCGCGTGTAAGGCGAAGAATCTCGCGAATATAATTTGCACCCAGGAGTCGGGCATTGTTGCCCTTTATCCCGGTTCTGTTCAAGTATGACGTAGACTGGATTATGAACCAGGCAGTAACGGATCTCTGGATCTCTGATCTCCACTACGATGAAGATGTAGTAGTTTTAGGCGAAAATACCGACATACTGCAAAAGATTTTAGACCGCATTATTAGCACTGCAGCAAAAGTCGACCTCTAGATAAACGGAGCGCAAACCAAGGCATGTTTTATAACATTACACCAGGCATCCATCAACTGAACCTCCATGGCTGTCCGATCGAGGATGTTCTAGTCTTCAGATACCTCGGTTTAAGTATGTTGCCCAATAGTCAAGCGGAAGATGAAGTGAAATTATGGGTTGATGGTGCGCGCAATGCATTTTTCTGTTGAAAAGCACCCTTTGATGCAGACCAGGGATCAGCCTCAAAACTAAGATAAGTGATTATCAGGCATCCACCATGTACTGCTTTATGGATGGGAGACGTGGCCGCTGAGGTCACAGGATGTACGATCTTTAGATGCGTTCGACCATTGGTGCCTTAGGGTAATCTTGGGTATCCGATATACTGACCGAGTATCTAACACTGCCGTTCGAGCGCGAAACAAATTACCGCTTTCCGTTTACATCCAACGTCGAAGATTACACTGTTTTGGCCACGTCCTCCGAAAGACAGATTCAGAACTCACGAATTCGTCCTCCACCCCAAACCCGTTTGTTCCTGTCGTCGGCGACAAGGTGGTCAATTGAAGAACTGGCTATCGACTGTGATGGAGGATGTAGACGACCTAGGACGTATCACCGTCTACGGCGTTCGAAGGTGGGAACGAGACTAAAATAAGATCTGCAACAGTCTCGCCTCCGATCGACACGCGTGGGATGGCATGATTCGAAACATCAAATGGATCCAGCTGCACCAAACTAAAGGTAAATTAAGTAATGAGCATGATCAAACCGTGAACATCGAACATTCTTTATTGGGAGTATTTTCTACGCCACCTTAAATGACGTTCAAGAATCCGTTTTGCGAAGAACACTGGCAAATACGAACCAATATACACACTTCCTAATGCTTAAAACCAATTGTTTTCAAACGTTTTGCATCCCCTGTGCTTATTTCCGATTAATGCTAACATTTATAGTCGCGAAGCATCGACCAACATTTCCGCGTGTGTCACAGAGTGACTCTGTGTGGTCCCGTAATTCTCTGAGTGGTTCAATCACCTTCGTTTTCCGCGTTCGTGGCAAAAAACTATCAAAGCTCATTCTTCCTGCCTGGTTACCAACTGATTGCATGGGTAAATTATTAATGATGATCAAATGTTTACTTAAATAGCTAAACTCTCCGATCGTCAGGATTAATTTACATACAACACTCAGAATTCTTGCTGAACGGTCATGTATAATTGGAAAAAAACATGCAAAATACATAGGGTATTTGCTCGTAAATTTTTTACCGAATTAGGGTGAATAAATAAAACGTAAAGGTTATGATTCCTAATTCCATTTTGTATTATTTTGTATTTCCGTGTAATTGATGCCAGTGAAATTGGTCAAACACTTTCAAGATTCAAAATTCCAGAATTTATGCTATAAGAAGCTTGTAGCTGTACAACACCATAAGATATTTGTATAAGGACAATAAATATATATAGAAAATTGAGGCACTAGGAAGATCGACAGTCTTGTAGATAGAAAAAATGTCATGCGTTGTCTCGGTATAATGGAAAAATATTAGGACAAATATCATGTGAATTTGTTTAAATAATTTATATAAACTGTTTTTAGGGGGGAATTACTAAGCATAAATTTATCCTGTTTGTTCCTGAAAATCCGTTCACTAGATGATTGCACAATATCTGACAGTAAGAAGTTCCATGTGAAACAAACGCGCGCCGAATAGAAGTAACGACGGCAGTTCCGGTGAGAATGTAGTATATCCAATGCCAATGTGTGTGCGTGTGGTATGGCTTGAGCAGAGACAAAAATAGATGCCGCAGAGGATGAATCTTTGATTTCAATATTTTATATGTAAGGATTGAATCCAATCAAATCCGTCTGCCAGCCAGTGCATCCACATTGAGATGCACCGGTCGATAGTGTTGAACTCTCTGTGCATAGCGTTATTGAAAGCGAAAATTGGCGTACACATGCAAATGAACATAAACCGTGATGCGATATTTGATATATTCTACTTGTTGTGTACTATTATTTTTTACATTTTTATTTACTCAATTATCCAGCGGTGTTGTGAATTGTTTTTTTCAGTCATAAACCCTTGAATCACTACAATTGGAATGCAAACTAAAGCACTTATATCTACTCGTAAATGATTGATTTAACATTAATCTCAGAGTATTTACCATAGAAAATGACACTTGTTTCACCGAGTCCGTTCAACAGACTGATGAGCTATTCACAATCAGTTATTACAGAGTATTTGCGACTAGATATGCAGTGTCCATGCAAGAATTTCGAAACGTTTTAGATGCTCCAGTGGTGTTAGAGCAGCCATCGAGGAAAATAAATGGGAGAAAATCGCCAGTACCAGACGACATTACTACATTAACGCTCAAATTCTGTCATACTTCATTCTTTGGATATTTTTGTGAGGATTATTCAAATTTTTCCCTCGGTACTGGCACCAATCCATCGAGGTAACACAGTTACAATACTGCTACCGTTTGAACACTAGAAAGTGACACAGTTGTCGCTGGTAGCCACAGACTTCAAACGCATCGCAAATGTAGGAATGGATTTTCATCAGTTGACAGTACGAATATTGTAAAAATCGTTGTTCTAAAATCGAGTTGCTCTTAAACAAGCAAAGGAAAGACGGCATTGTCGGGAAACGGTACAAATGCATACAAAACTATCTTTGAAACTGATGAATCAGAGTTCGAGTGGATATCACTTGTGGTGTGCCGCAAAGATCGTGTTTGAATCGATATTTTTCCCGATCCAACTGCAAGATTTTCAACGCCAAATGATAGCAAGCTGGTTTCGTTTGTCGTTTGCGAATCATCACCATCAACGCGTGTTTTCTGTTTACAATTAAGTGATTTAGGGGCAAGGTATTCTTTTATAAGTAATTTATTTGAAATTATTTGAAAAATTTACTTGTACGGAAAATGACTTTCTAGTATGTGTGTGTATCTTATATTCTTCTTGAAAATGGTTCAAGAGAAATTTACCGGATCTAATTATAAGTTACGATGTTAGTTAACATGGAAATTTAGTGCTTCGAGAATGTGTCCATTATGAGGTTTTTGCTAATTTTGATTGTAATTGAAAATCAAGGAAATGTCACAAGTTGTGTGACACGCAATATCCCCAGGTAAATCAGAACCCAACGAGTATTTGTCAACAAATGTGGTACTGTATTGAGACAATCAAGATATAGGAAAAACATACCTCAATTATTATGTTCATCTTGGTAAAAATCCGGGTCACTGTCAAAATAATATGGTGAACGTACCAAGTTACGTACACGAGTCAAAATCAAAGCAAAGTTCAAATGTCCGAACGTCCCACGCGATCGAGTATACCGCAAATTGTGCTCAGTAAATCAAGGTCAAAATAAGCAAAATGGTTCATAAAGCGCTAGGGCGATGACAGGCCAGAAAAGCAGTGTCAATGATGAGCTTAATGGAACAAAAAGTGCTAACACCATCCCTCAAATCCTCAAAGGCTTTCTTTCCGCGTTGAATTTTTGTTCATTCCATCCTTTATCACATCTATTTCATCTTCTGTAACATAGTGCACAATAAGTCTAAACTCTTTACCGACCCTAGCAGTGGCAGACTTTCGGACGGAAGTCAACTTTGTAGGTTCTGTCATATGCTCCAAACAAAACGGAACTGAATCATGATTCTGACGATAAAACTTACAACTTGCCGCTGCTTTCCTAAAACTCCCAGAAACCAGATCGCCCCGTAGCTACGAGCTAAAACCTGTTGCTGCATCCTTTCGGACAGAAACAATCTCGGTTAACTAGCTAACTTAAACCAGGATTTAATAGGTGCTCCTGTATAAGCACGATAGCGTTGAGGTCACGTTCTCGTTGTTCGAATTGTCCTGTCCTGTTTATCTTTTATGGCCTAAAATGACTACTTAAAATTGTGAGGTGTACTTTACATTAAACTGCCAAAACGTGAACTATATAGTCCAGGGTTTGGGTTGATATTTAGTATCCTGGAAACGGTGGCGATGTGAAATCGACAGATAATGCAACAAAATAAGTCTTGTACGAGAGAGTGAGGTTTGTGAATGGCGGGATTGGAGGTAATTAAAATATGCCGTACCATTAACGGCTTCAGACAGAAAAGATGTCTGTAATGACAGACGGCAATCATCCCAATTGCTCATGCGGTTGTTTAATTCACCCACTCAGTTCAAAATGCGTTCTTCATTTTCAGATGTGAGCAAAATTACTGAGGTGTATCATTGTTTATTAGTCGAGGCATTCTGATGGAAATAAATGTCATCACTCTGTTCGAAATTATTTGTTTGCCTTGAAATTCGGTACTAAATAATTCAATTCAATTCAATTCAAGTTTAATGGTCGAAAAAGCATATAGCTTTACAAAAACCACTGAATAATATGGGAATTACGAATAACATGAGTAGTAAAAACGGGATTTGTTTGCTTACTGAGCAGTTCGGGAATCAGGTAAACATCCATGGGGCAGAAACTGTTTTCAATCGGTTGGATGGCACATGTAAATCCATGGGTTCAAGATGTATAGTTTAATTGGATGCACGAGTTCAAATTTCAAAGCTGTAATGGTGTAGAATATATATGTTCAATGTTTGGAAAGGGTGACATGAATTTGTCCAAGTTTGATTTGAATATATCCAAGTTTGTGAAAGGAGGTTCATTGCACCAGATGTGGGAATGTGTTGATTAGTTCCGAATCATTTTCAGCAATCAAATATCCGCTAGATGGATTTTTATCCCCAGGTGACAGGCTTCATCCGCTCGAACCTCCTGATTCCTGGGTGCTGTCCACCCAACTTCGTTCAGTCGCATGTGAATCGAAGGCCATTTATGTAGCCCAGGATATGTAATTATTCCCATGGAGTTCGATGCGCTCGGCATATCGGAACACTCCATACCCTGTAGATAATCATTCGCACCGACATATCGACTGAATATTACTTAAACTCGTGAAATCTTGAATTACCTTGAATTAAAAGTCCCTTTATTTTCGCTAACCTTCGTGCTACGCGTGCTACGAGAATTATGGAAACCACGTTGAGGACTTCAGCACAGTCAGAAATTATTGGAGAACACGGCAAGAACAAGGGTTGTCGAATTTCCAACTGTTCTCAGTACAATGGGCATTTCACGGTTGTTTTCGTGCTACACCTCTGATTTGAAAAAGAAACATAATTGTAATCCGTGACTGGACGTTAAAATTGTGAGTTAACTGTTAAATATGGTTCTGAAGTCAAACCCCGGTGTTCATGTGCTAAATCACATGGTTAATTCTAGCGGAGGGATTAACACTAGCGACGGATTGCCGATATAGTGTAAGTAGTTTAAAAAAGGAGCGAGAATAAGTTTTTGTAGGAAAACTGCTCGACTGTTGCGTTGTGTTTATATGAAGATATGCTCTGTGCCGAATAAGGTTTTGTACGCAAAACTGTAAAAGGAGATCCCGGGTTGACTTGCAAGGTGACAAGTCAGAGAAACTTTATCACATGGGCAAAGTTAATTTTTCATATATTTACCCTTCTTCCCATTAATCGATACCTATTTCAGCTATACTTTTCTCAAAACGAAACGGTCAAATAGTCAGGAATTTAGCATGAAAATTTTAAACTTGGCCTTGTGATACTTCAGTATGGAAAAGTAATCAAACAACCTCCAATTGACACCCATTTTGCTCTCTACACCGGAAGGCGTCAAACGGCATGATTCTGGTTGAGTTTACGCAATCTACAAACGAGCAACTCACTGGTGATTAGCTATGAATTTACAAATATCACCTTATGCAATATGATGCTCAACATATTTGACACCTTTTAACCGTTCCTACTCGCATCAACAAAACAGGTGTGAGAAGTTGAATGCGATTGTGACAGTCAACTTCTTTCTGAATTAAACTAATTATTTATCTTGCATTAAATTCATTCTACACAGTTCAACAGATTATATGTTACATCCGCAAGCAAGTTCTTGTTGTCGTATTGATGCCTGTATTATAATTATTATGTAGCTCATGTTTAGCCAAATCGGCAGGAGCAAACACAAATCCTGGTGGTCACTAAACGTCTCTATACAGTCATGTTGCCTTATTAACAATTTCAAATTCAGTGAAAGTGATTGGCGCAGGCCGACAGGCTCAATGTGTGCAAATGGGAGCGTCTTAATGTATTGTGTATAATTGCAAGTGGTGAGAAAGGATTTCATCAGGCCAATCGAGAGGAAATCGTGTTCCCTATTTGAAGGTCTATTACACTACCTGCAGCTCTATCCAATATTAATCACGAAAGCCTCGCGTTTCGCACCTGCTTATCCTTATCATCCAGGTTCTTCCCTCAGGTCATCGTCAATCGAGTAGGAAGAGGGTTAACGACGAACAACTGAACAAACGCAATGAATGGACAAACAAACAACGTGTAAAAAACCCACGAATCACACACGCAAATCAATTAGAAAGAAGTTTAGCTGATGATGTCATCTAGCTTGATAACGAAACGTGCGGAACAATCAATGACAGCTGAACAAAACCACTTGAAAAACATCCACACACTGAGTTACAAGTGTTCTCTTCTATATCAGATCAATCTGTTAAACATTTATCATGTTCACGCATGGAAGCAACAACCCAACAAAAGCCAATTAGTCAAACGCGTTTATTACTCATATGACCAAGAGAGGGACACACCTTTTATAAGGGAATCAAGAAACCACAAACTGACCTCAGCATGTTTGTACCGTTTTTGATTTGATTTGCCAATCGATGTCGTGCCAACACATGGCTCGTTCGACAGAACTTAATCAGTTGTATGTCGTTCAATAACAGCTGACGTTGGCATCATATGAGAAAAGTTCACATGCAATCCTTCCGAAATCTAAATTCTCACGAGTTTGTTTGTTGTTGTAGATCGCTTCGGTGCTTCCTGCACTTGTGTTTCGTGGGAGGGTCGTACTCGATATATCATCCAAAATCTCTTGATTAGCTTTCATCGCTAATGCATTTCACACCAACGTATGTAAATTCAAGCTCAAACGCCTGGTACACTGGCACTATTCGGACAAATATCACGACTTGTGTTATTTGGCCAGTTGTTTCCAAATTAGTTTCAAATGTCAGTGATATATAAAGGATAAAAGCGAGCTCAATCGACTAGGATAACCCACACATGTTTCCTTTGCAATTTCCCCCGATTATTACGAGAAATTACTCCCAAACACGAAACACATTGCTAGGCTGTTGTTTGCTCTGGCTAATGACACGGTTTACCGTCAAAGTCTATAATTAATTCAACACTTGCGTGAAACGAATGTATTTTAATTAAGCAAGTACTGAAAATGGCGCCAAGTTAGTGAATGAATAATGTTTCGTCTCTTTGTTTTAAAAAACACACTATATTCCATTCGTCTCAAGATAGTGTTGGTTAAATCCTAGAATGCACAAGTTTGCTTTATTTTTACAATAGGTACATCGTCGAGCGATTAGAGAAAGAACACTGGATAGATTAAAATGTTTCAGTATACACTTCTCTGCAGAGAGGTGACTTTTGAAAAAACTATTTTCTTTCAATCGAATGCGGATTACGTTTGTTACGGATTGTACGAAAAATGCAACGTAACCTCCAACAATCAGTGTTCAGTAAATATTTGGATTAAGTAACCAATATACATACACGCGTAGCAGCGACCTATGCTGAATTTAATGAAAGACATTTCGATGGGAAAATTTATGCGATCTAATAATATTAATAGGTTGATTTTGTGTGCATTTTCAATCCACATTCATTAGATGAGAAGGGATAAGCGTGTGTTGTATAGCTACCGCCGTGCTAAATGGATTGGCCACGGGTAGTGAGCTGCATGATGAAACAAATAGGGTTTTACTAACATTTCTATTTCCTTTTTCTATCTTTATTTCCTTTTTCTGTTTTTTTCCTCATATCTGACTAGGCCTGGACAACGTGACAGCAGTATCTCAGCCCACGCGCAGTCTCTGACAGTGTGCAGTTTGCCAGGATCAGACTTGTGTTTTCATACCATATCAAACCAGTAGATGAGGGCGTCAGTCATAACTTCCTCCAGGATGGATCGGTGTCCTGACTCATTCATAGCACTGTAAAATCCTGTATGGAAGAAGCTCAAATGTCGATGTTGTCAACGACTATTAGTCGAGTAAAGTGGCTCAATAAAATTATATGAGCGGGTTCTAGGCTGGAATAACTAAACATAAATGTATCCAGTTTGTCACTGAAAATACTTTCACTAGATGATTGTTCAACATCTGGCGGTAGGGAGTTCCATTAGGAACAAACGCGCACCGAATAGAAGAACTGACGGCTTTTCCGGTGAGAATGTGAAATATCAAATTCCAATGGGTGTGTACGTATGGCATGTCTTGACCGGAGGCGAAATAGATGCCTCAGAGGGTGCATCTTTGAGTTCATTATTTTATAAGTTAGGATTTGATCCATTCGAACCCGTCTGCGAAGCAGTGTATCCAAATTAAGATGAACCAGTTGATCCTCATATGGTAGGTTGCGGAGACAACCAACCATTGTATTTGCTGTGATACATCCTCTCGAGCTGCTTGATGTCCTTTCGCAAACACGGTGCCCAAGCTTGCACTGGGCAATCCATCACTGGATTAATATACTTATTTATGAACATGGGGAACATTTTACCTGAAAAAACATCCGAAAATATGTTGAAGCGTACCTAGCCTGCTGCGAGCTCGGTTGTACACTGCTTCGCATTGCATGCTATTGTTTCGAATCCAATAATCCATTCGCCGGGGTCCTTTTCTTTTGTCGTCCAGTAGACGCAGACGGTAAGATTTAAGGTTGTTTTCACATTCTGCGCAATTCCAAAATCACAATCAGTTTCTAGTTGTTTTCTATCATCAGCTGGATAAAAATCGGCCCTGGTGATAACCGATCTAGTCATAAACCGACTGTGTAGTGTAACTGCTGCGTATATAAACAACACAAAGCTATTAAAATCGACCCCAAAATAGTTATATTAATACACGCGTAGAATTAGATAGGGATATTTCTCTGTTTGTTTAGTGAAAAGGCAGGAAATATGTTAGGTATACACAACATGTTGTTTCTTAGCGATCTTCAAAATCATAAGCTTTGTAGATGGACTCACTTTCCGTTTTCGGATGGCTTTAGCATGTACTCAGAGATTGAACAGGGGCGTGAAAGCTTCAAGCTAATGGTTATGACACCTGCGTAACATGGATAGCGTAAATCAGAAGCCTTCATTCCGTTTAAGATGCGAAATTCAAACCATTTACTTCACAGTTTGGGTACCACATTTACGACCGAATAAGGAGCCATTGGTTTTTACGGATCCAACGTTGATTTTTGGTTAGAATATTCATTCGGAAGGGAAACGTAACATAAAATAATGCGAATCTCGCTTGACCAGCTCCCGACACTTTGTTTGTAAATCAACTACTTGGGACCATCTTCTTGTTGTCTACAGCGACAGAAAATTTAAGGTTCAAATAACGGCACACACCGATAAGAGATTTGTTTAGGAACCCCGTATAAAAAGTGGAGTGAGCACCAAAATATATTGGTCGTTTATAAGCACCTTGAGCGCTTGGTCTGGTACACTTTGTGATTCACTATTTGAACATCGTGGTTCTTTGTAAGAACCTTATACCACAGTGGCATACAAGAATAACTTTGCTTCTAAAGAAGGTTCACAGTTAATCATGTCTAGTTAATCTGTGGAACGTTGGCTACCTACAATTTTGCAACGACTGGAAAATAATTAGTACTCTGCTGTCTGTACTTGTATATTGTACATTATGTTGACCATATTAGATCGGTTTTTAAATTTCTGGCTTTTATAAACAATTCACAGTTGGTGTTCGCTAATAAATTGCTTATTAAAAGTTATTTAAACCTAAAAGTCGAATATATCAGCTACAACAGGTTTAAATATTTGAGAATATTTTCGAAATTCGGTATTAATGCTGAGACACGCAATTCTAATTCTGGCGTTGTGTTAGGAGGGCGCCCCCTGTTGTATAGACAGTGAACGAACTATCGATTAATCATCAATCAATATCGATGGTGAGTTCAAATTATGATTTTCGCTCACGATGATATTCACACATTCGCTCACTTGTGATACTCTTTGCATTCGGTGAATACACGAGTTCAGTGACGGTTGTGTTCTCTCTGACCACACGGGCTGGGCCAACAGTAATACAGCACAGATATAACACGTTGATAAATATATTCTTTAATATTATCATATACGTTATGAGGAGAGAGATGAAGTAGTTGACATTCGTTGTGCCATACCAATCGATGGACGACGCAAGCGAAGTGATGGCAAACTCTTCAACCTAAACCGGTTGAGAGCACAAAACAAGGCACGAAATGTGCTGTTTGCCGACGATGCAGCCTTTATTGCTCACTCTGAAGAGCACCTTAAGTCTCTAATGTACTGTTTTTCTTCGACATGCAAAGACTTTGGGCTAACAATCAGCATGAGCAAGACAAAAGTCCTTGGTCAATGGACTGTATCGCCTCCCATCATAACTGTTGAAAACTGTCAGCTTGAATCAGTACATCAGTTCACATACCTTGGTTCAACCATTGCGGATAACCTCTCGCTAGACACGGAGATTGATAAGCGGATTGGCAGAGCAGCTGTCATTTTGTCCCGATTGAACTCTCGTGTTTGAGGTAACCGCAAGCTAACTGTAAAGACGAAGATGATGGTGTACAGCTCGTGCGTACTAAATGCTTTACGGTACGGCAGTGAAACCTGGACCACCCACGTAAGACACGAACCGAAGCTGAATGCTTTCCATCTACGAAGCATCCGTCGTATCTTGAACATATCGTGGATGGACAGAGTGACTAACGCTGAAGTTGGCATTGTCAAAAGCTGGGCTACAGATCATGTTCACTCTGATTGCCGGACAGCGCCGCTGCGGTGGCTTTCCTTTCTATAGAATGGAAAATGGTCGTATTCCGAAGATCTACTCTATGGTGAGTTGCAACTAGGAAGTACCGACCCATTGGTCAGACCGCACTTGCGGTACAAAGACGTTTGCAAAAGAGGTATGAAAGCTCTTGGAATTGACCCAGCGAGTTTGGAAGAACTTGCTCTTGGGGGCTCACATTGTAGGCATTGTGTAAAGCGTCGTCTGCAGGCTGGGGAGTAGGAGATACAGCTCTTGGCTGCTGAACGCAGATCACGCCGCTGGCGTGCAACTGACGCAATACAACCGAGTTGTGACTTTCGTTGCCAGCGCTGCGGGAGAGATTGTTTCTCCCGAATCGGACTGTTTAGTCATTCCAAAATCTGCAGAACTTGAACATTCACGCGATTGTGATGTACATCCATGGTCGGCATCGACCGGAGGAGGCCAACAACCAATCGATGCGTTATCCATAACCAAATAGTGAGGAAAGCAGAACAGCAAAGATTCTAGCCAATCACAGTAGAAGAGTTCGCAACGCATCAGATAAATTCGAATGATGCAGTTGCTTCGAAAGAAGTTTCGCTGATGACGACGAAACGTCCGCAATCAACCATACCATCTCCGAAAACAATTATGACATACAATCCGGTACCGGAGCTAAAAGATTTCAAAACTATTTCAAACAGAACAAAGCCGGAACGGAAAGTTTGAGCGAAAGTGCAATGTCCGATGTGTCTGGTCATGGACATGGCTTGTATTTATAGGAAATCAAAGAATCAACGTCAACAAGTTCAGTTTAGGCGCCAAAATCAAGTAGGGTGTCAGCACCTAGAATGTAAATCATGTATGTCGAAAAAAATCAAAGTTCGTTAATAGGGTTGAAAACGACTAACTCGTGTAAACGTAGGAATTATTTTCCTTCAAATAATTTTTAATAATTACGAACATAAAGTTTTAGCCATAAACGTTTTCAATCATGATGCGGTATGCGGTTTTGTTTGAAACAACATAACACAAACTCGCGCGGATATTAAGTGAACGTATTGCAGACTGACGTGATGACAAACAACAATTTACATGGTTTCGGATTATGATATGAGTCGTGTCTTCCGCTTTGGGCGATCTACATTGTTACAATTTATATCGAACGAGCAAAATGAGGGTGAAAATTATAATAATGGAATAAAATAATTTAATAATAATTGTTAACGGTATCTATGCGCGAAGCATTCAAAGGAAATCTGTAGTTCCTTAGTGATTTTATATACGAGTATTTCCCCATATTCTATTACACCATCACTATATACATAGAATATTCACCCTTACCACATAGGATTACCATTGCATAGGTCTTGTACATAGTGTAATCAATGATTCAACATTCAAGATTTTTGGTTGAAAAAGCTCTGAACTTTACAACAACCAGAGAGTCGAAGTATAGGTACGAATGTATATATGTGTAAATAAAATCAAAATCAATGGGACGAAGATAGTTTATTGATAGTTTGGGGCAAAATTTGGATTAACTCTCATATAATCGTCAAATTTTGATTTGAATATACATAAACTGTTTGAGCTTACCAAATCTCCAGGTCGGGAATTGCAAACAAAACAAACACGTACCGAATAAACATAGCTGCGACAGTTCCGTATGGAGTGTGGTATTTCCAGCTTACAAACATGACCACGTCTGTTGTTAACAGAGCTGAACAGAAATCGGGATTTGAAAGTAGCGAACACAAGTGGAGTTCGTTATCACAGTTCAACACGGAAACGATGTTGTGGTTCTTCGTTCATCCAAATATTGATGTGTAATAGTTGTGTAATATTAAAATGCTATTTCTAACCATTTCAAAAACAGTAATTTTGTCACAAGTAAACATAAATTATTCCATCTAATATCTCATATGTCGATTTTTCTTATCGTACTTTCACTTGAATCAATTTCGTTCAGTTTTGTTTGCTTCCGGTAGACGATGAAATGCAAAAAGCTTCCATTCAATTCGATCGCGTGATCTTATATTCCGTCCACAATGTGGTCGAGCGAACGAGTGATATTCGAAAACGGTGAACATGATAGACAAGAGTTTCCTCCGACAGCGCATGTATCGTACGCCACGAAGTCGACTGCACGTTCATTTGATTGCTCAGGTTTGGAATGCTAACAAAACATAAGATTTGATTCATTGCAATCTGCAAATTACTCCATTGCTTAGTGGTACAGGAAAATGTTCGCGGTGTACCTACCTAGAATAAAATGCATCTAACCGTTAAATATATGTGTAGATTTTGCGTCAGGAGAGCGCGTAGATAGGAATAACACATAATTATGTATTTTTGCAGTGATATTAAACTCCGATTCATGAAATTCACGCATAGAATACAAGTGGGTAAAGTGCTATGCTTTACATAACCCAGAAAATGTAAATCTGGTCGGATGGTAAAATATTGTCCGAAAATACTCATTACGCATATAGATCCTGATTGTAAATTAAAGCAATTCAATTCCGCAACAAGCTGAAGAATAATGTGATGAAGGCAAACAGCGCGAAACCGGTCTTGGTGTGTGTGTGTGTGTATGACGGAAATGCATGCAAATGAACATCTTTATTGTTGAGGATAATTATCAAACTCAAATCATACTTTCCATTTGGAAATCAAGTAATTTTCAAAATAGTCAACGGCGGCAGATAGTACCACGTGTGTAGGCAAATTGTTCTAAAATTTTACATAGATGAGATTGTACCGTGAAGCCTACGAACATGATGGATTCAAGGATTTATTTTTAAAATTTTAATACTTTACAACAACACAGGAATGCGGTATGAATTGCAGTGTGAAAAATTAATGTATATAACGTGTCGAGTATTGCAAATGTATAACGCAAGAATTATTTTCGTTTGCATATTAGAGTCAAATTTTGTCTTAAATATCGCCAGACAAGAAGAGTTCACCACATGTTGAGGTAGGGAATTCCAAAGAAATATTGCACCTGCGAAAAAAATATGACGCCTACAATCAATACAGGAACTTGAGATGTAAAGTGATAGGGTATGTCCACGTGTCGTTTTCTCGTCATACACTTAGTGGATGTTTTTTGTAGTCACGATTCTGTAGGTCAGAATATTATCGCGTCGCATCCTCCTTTGGGCAAATTCACATGGACCCAGACGTCTCAATCTTTCGGTTTACGCAACATTGCGAAGAGCCATCACTAACTTTGTTGCTTTGGGATAGATTTTGTCAAAAATTGTAATATCATTTCGCAGCCAAGTAGCTCAGACCTCTACTGCATACTTCATTTTAGGGTGAATGTAGACGTTCATTATCCTTGGTAACGTTATCAATGATAATCTTCCAAATATTCTTCGAAAGATGCCGAAAAATAAGCTAATCTCTCGACATATAGTCTGGCAGTGAACAGTGCTTTTCAGGTTACCAACAATCTATACTCTACGATCTTTTTCCACCGAACTCCATGCCCAGATTTTAGTTCACAACCGATGTGCCTGAGTGTTGAATGTCCTATCACTCATGGTCGCCCAATGTGATATGTTATCTAAATCCATTTGCAGATTCTCAGTCTTCTGCAGAACTGATTTTGGTGGCTACGCACTCGATACCATCAACCGAAAAAATGGTAAATGATTTGAAAACAGGAAATTATAGCCATTGTTAACTGCCTTTGTAAACATATTTTTCTAACGCTCAAACGCTCTCAATCACACAAAAGCGAATCAAATCATTGATTTCACACACGAAAATAATTAATAATTCATTCCAGTAATTTATATCAGATCGTGCTCCATCCTAGCAAGAACGTTCCTTGGACATATCGATTGGGAACTGAAAAACCTAGCATGGAGCTCGTTAGAAAAAGATCTTGGAGTGTTGATTAGCGGTAACCTGAAGAGCACAGTGCACTGCCAAAATATATATCGACGGGTCAACAGATTGTTAGGTACCTTCAAAGAATATTTTGAAGATTCTCTCTGGTAACGTTACCAAGGATAATGAATTTCTACCTTCGCCCTACGATGGAGTATGCGGTAGGGGTCTGGGCTCCTTGGCTGCGAAAAGATATTGCTCTCTTCGATAAAATCTATCATAGAGCAACAAAGTTAGTGATGGGTCTTCACAATGTTCCGTATACCTAAAGATTGCGACGTCTGGGTCTGCGACTTTACCCAAACGAGGAAACGACGCGATATTATTCTGTCCAATATTTTGATCTTTTTGATATTCTCTATCGCTTTTATAATATTGTAATTTTCAAGTTTCATTTATACCGTAATCCTGTGGTGTGTAAAGTAATAATTTTTTAACCATAAATCCTTGAATCCTTGAATCCTATTTGGAACAGCGCGGATCTTGATCAATGCACGGCTAAATTAAGAACAAATTTTCCTATGCATACGCTGATGACTGTTCGATCTTGGAATTTGTGTTCAAAACAACGGCCCAACTATAACCAATATTTAAATAACTGGAATTAACATTGCTGCTGGAATACAACGATGGATATTGAGCATAGAACTACAATGCAAGCGCATGACGATATACTATTTCATGTATCTCTACTGACTATACAATCCGTTTCGGGTGTGACACTGTTTTACAGTAAGCAGTACTAGACCGATCTGCGCAGTCTGTATGAGGTTGGCATAACCTCCGTTCTGCATCCGAAAGTAGAATCTGCACCTTCCCGGTTTGAAACTGATACTTCATACTACCCCCCCCAAATGCCAACGCTCAGTTTTATGATATTACCAGCTACAATATAAATAACAAGAGCTCATCTCCCAACATGAGACCGATATTTTTTAGTATCCCTCCAAAGTGAGTGGTCAAGAGCAATCTTTTCCAAACTCAAAGTGTAAATGACCAGATCTTGCAAATACATTTTAAAAGTTTTAATCATTAACTCTTTGATTCAAAACTCTTTGATTCAAACTCTTTTGATTCAAATACTTTTCTGGCAAACTTCAGATTTCCGAAAACACGGCGATAATTTAGTACGGATTGATAGAATATATTTCTGCGTTATAAATAATGAACGAAATCTTTGTGAGATGTTATCTGACAAAAGTCTACAAGTAGCCTATAAAGCAAAAACATTCACCAACGTAGACAGTTTACGCAATAGGATGCTATTGTTATCGTCATAATCGAAATTGACGTCGCCTGTAGCGCTTGGTAAACGAGACCTAACAAAATGATTGAATGTAGTAGGGAAATAATTCTGTTCTCACAAAAGTAAAGCGATTTTTGCTTACGTTTTCGTGCAAACTATACATTATATCTGTTTTAATAAATGATGCGTTCAAAGGATAGCAGTAATTGATTCATTTTCAACTCTTCTTCAAAATAAATCGAGTATAAGAAACGCAGAAACTCAGAACTCAGAAAAGTTTTATGTATGTGACTTATATGTATAAATCTTCGCGAACTTGAAGCGAAACAGATTGCGCAAGAGAGTTCGCGTTGCATTGAAAGCTTTCTCGATATATTGGGTAAGTATAATGTAGAATGAATTAAGTAAAGTAACGTTGTGCATTTTACAGTAGCAAATATCGTCCTTGCGTGTATGTGTACAATATCCACCGCAAAACCGCAGAGATTTAGTCAGTACTCTTATCAATACGTTCGACAGTAGCAACAATTGTCCCTGAGAACACAAGACCCAAACTCTATGGCATCAATCCACGCAGATGACAAACAACATCTATTTGATTGGAGCCCATTTGTAATCCTTGATAATAGTAGAAGAATTCATACACGAGAATTTCTCAGGGCGTGGCATTCAACGACACTGTTTCAACGGACGCATGCAATTGGATATTGTTTATGGACCAATAAGATGTAATTTGTTCTTCATGCGAAACGGACATTACAAAGATCGTATGCCGAGTAGCACAGAAACACACACATTTGATTTTTATATATAAATATATATATATATATATATATATTATCATTAAACTGCAGAGAGTTACGCTAATTAGATTTTTCAAGTTTATATACCAGTAGAAGCGAATTGGTTAGCTGATGCTTAGTAACCATTATAAAGTTTCGATAGTAAATTATTGAATGCTTGCGAAGCTTGCATATTGGATTGCGGACGTTCGTTATAAAATCAGTTGTCATCATTAGAACAACTTCTTGCGAAGCAAAAGAGCACTGAAAGTCAACAAAATTATACATCGTTCTCATGCATGTCTCTGTTACTTGGTTCTGTAGACCCTCTTTGAAAGGGTCTTCAGCGTTCGTTACTTTTTCTATTCACGTTTTGTTCAATGAACGACGGATGCTTCGTAGATGAAAAGCATTTAGCTTCCCTTCGTGGCTTAGGGGGGCCCACGTATCACTGCCTTATAGTAAACCGTTTTGGTACGCACGGACTCTATACCATCATCATTGTCTTTAAAGTCAACTTGCGGTTACCCCAAACACGAGGGTTCAATCGGGACAAAATGACAGCTGCTCTGATAAATCCGCTTATCTATCTTCGTGTCTAGCGAGAGGTTATCTGCAATGGTTGAACCGAGATATGGTTGAACAGATTGAAGTACTGGTTCAAGCTGACCATTTTCAATGATGATGATTTGAGGCGATACGACCCTCGACCAAAGACTTTTTTCTTGCTCATGAGGATTGTCAGCCCAAAGTCTTTGCATGCCGACGAAAAACAGTCCATTAGCGACTGGAGGTGCTCTTGGGATTGAGCAATAAAGGCTACATCGTCAGCAAACAACAGGTCACGGATTAGCATATCCCGTACCATAGGTTGTAGTCTCAATTGGTTCAGATTAAAATTCATGCCATCACTTCGCATGTTTTCTGCTCCTAAAAGCGTGCTTTATATGCAAAGCAAGAACACATCCTTGTTGACGCCTCGGCGAATTTCAAAAGGCTCTGAACCACAACCGATAAAATGTACTGAGCCCTTATTGCTAGTGTGTGAATAAACAAGGAGTTTGACCAGAATGGGAGGGCAGCCTTTATGTTCAAGCGTCGACAAATGCCTTCGTTAGATCGATAAAAACAGCGTATAATGTCATACGCTGTTCCCGACATTTTTTTGAAGTTGTCTCAGGGAGAAGATCATGTCAACGGTTGATCTTCCCATGCGGGAGACTCATTGAGATTCGGAGTAAACTCTATCAGCAAAAACTTGTAGCCGGATCTGTAAGACTTTAGCAAACAATTAACCTATCGCATTTAGAAGGGAGATTCCTCTGTAATTGCTGTTGTCGCCTCGATCACCCTCATTATTTAATAACGTGATGACCTAGTTATCTCGCATCTCCTGTGTGACACACTCCTCCTGCCAGAACTAGAGTACCAATCAATAAAGTTGCAGTATTAGATCTGCTTTGAAATAGTTGATGAGCTCAGGTGGGATTCGGTCGTCACCAGGGGACCTTCCTCTCTCTAAGCGGTCGATTTCTCTGTTGCGCTCATCTAGATCAGGAAGAGTATCTAATTGTTCAATGGTTGGAAAAAGCTCAGCATTTTGAAGTGCATGTGGTAAAATCCTACAGTTCTTAGATTAGAAAGAAGACAACTGCCTGGACGTTCTTTCAATCTTCTGAATTTTTATGCAATCTGGTTATCACCGAGTGTCTTAAAGGAAGTTTTTTAAGTTTTTGGACCAATAGCTTTTTACATCCCATCAAACATACCTTGAAAATTAGCAGTATCCGCAATTTTTTCGATACCGAGGCTAATTTCAGTCCAATAGTCATTTGCCTAACAATATGCTACATATTATCTCCATCTGCTCTGAAAATTCGTAAGTGTTCATCTGTTGGCATACTTTTGAATTTCAAGAACACTGACCGTTTCTCTTCTAAAACAGTAGTCGTTTCGGAAGCCGTTGCATCGAACTGGTCGCTCGTTTGAGCTTTCTTTGGACCATGTGTGAAAAAAGCTACTCAAAGTAAGCATTAAGAGCTTTAAGATGATCGGGTTCAGGTAGGCATTTCACATTGGTGTGCCTAAAGAAAATAAGATCAAGCTGTTGTCAATGCTTCCACCGGGGATGTTTACAAGAGACTTTATGTTGTGGCTTTATGTGAAAGAAAATGTTACTGGCACAAAAACTAAATTCTGTGCATAGTTCCAAATGTCAATGCCCATTTTCATTTGTTCTAACTACTCCGAACTTTCCTAGAAAATTTCAACAAAACTCGTAATCTCCACCAACTCTGACATTGACATCAACCAAGACCACTAGACGGTTTTCATGGGCATGATTTTAAGGACTGTTGTGATACTATGATTAAAAACATCTTTTTCAGCAGGTGTCGCAGAGGGCTTCGGCGCATAAACGTTGACCAACGTAACGGTACCAGTACTGCACTTCCGATTTGAAGTCCGAATCCGTTCGCTCCCGTTCGCTCTTTTATAATCACGTGAAAAGCAATACAAGATACAGAGGGACAGATATGCCTTCAATGCTCGATCTGATCTTGACAACTGAAAAAGGCTCCACCGAAAACATTACATACGTTTGTCCGCCAGGTTAGAGCGACCATTTTCGTCATGAATTTCGACAACCTATTTCTAGCAGAGCGAACAAGATATACAACAAAAATCATCAGAAAGGTATGCCTATATAAATTGTCAAACGCCAGAAGTTTGATTAACGATTAACAAATTGAAAGCCTCGGAGTAAAAGAGCAGTGGTCCAGCATTTTGACCAAGCTTAACCGGGAAATCAACTCTAAGTCAGTGTGAAAATGTTTTCGGATTTAAAATCCACAGTCGCACTCGAAAATGGATTGAAATGCGAAATATGGCTTGGAGAAACCATCACCGGTTAAACAGCGAAACCACATGGGAAACCTTTCGAGCACTTAGTAAATATGTTACTAAACTGAATATAAAATACAGTATCAAGCTGATATACTGTCTAAAATGAAACGAAATCGAAACCTCCTTTACGAGATTTTGAACAAATAGTGTTCAGTGAATTGCGGCCTCGCGGACGCACTAATGAATGACCACCAGTGCAGCTGACACCGTGGATGTTCTCGTGAACTATTATGCTGCGGTACCTAGTCCGAAGCGAATCGTGAATATACAACTGGATCAAGGAATAAAGCATCCTGTACCATTGGACAGGTGCTCGAAAGGATCGTGGCGAACAAATTGAGCAAATACCTTGAAGGAAATAAGCTATTTTCGGGAGCGCAACACGGATTTAGAAAGGGATACTCCAGTCATACTTACATTCTCCTTACCCTTGACGATTGGACTCAAGCAGATGTTGGGGATAGCATATATACATGTTAACTCTAAATGTCGAATGTATTTGACCGCGTAAACCACATTGATCTCTTGCAGAAGCTGGAACGTTTTGGTATCACTGGCAGACTATGAGCCTGGTTAGAAAATTTCCGGACTGATCGGCTTGTTCAGTATTTGTGGACGGTACTTTATCGGTGACGGTAGCCCCTCCTCTTCGCACTTTATGCCAATGATATACCGGCTCTTGTCAAATATCAGATCGTGCTGTTCGCGGATGATATAAAAGCGTGGTCGAGGATAAATGAGCCGGAAGGCTGTGGACTGCTCCAGAAGGATCAGGACAACCTCCGTGTTCGGTTCCTAAATAATCGATAGACGATAAATGAGTCCCGAAGATCCCTCCCACCGTCGGAAGCAGCTCCAGAATCTACGCCAGTTGAGCCATAGCTTTTAAATGGATCTGCTGCTTCCGGTGTTATTAGTTACAGAAGCGGAATGGAGTGTCTTCTTTATTAGTGCGCTGAAGTGTATGCCAGTGCTGTTAAATATGCAGAACAAACTGTTGCCCATGTAGCAGGTGCTTCCTCTCCACGACACCCCGAACTAAAGGATCAGCTAGGTTCTTACTTCTGAGCAACGATGTCGTCGCAGGCATTGCCAGGACGGAGTTGAATACAACTTCGGTCTGCCTAAGGGGAATTCCTTGTCCGGATTTTTCCTCGAGCTTGACTTCTGAAGCCCTTTCCATGATTGGATATGGCCACAAGTCAGTGGGGGTTTGAGATAGGGGTTTTCCTTTCCCTAATTGGACCGCCTTCATGGACTTACAAGCTCCACTTGCCAGAGGAAAACTGGATTTGATGCGCCAGTCATCTGCCTTCGACCATTCTCCTGTCAGTAGGAGCAGTCCCGCCGGGTCACACAGATACCAAGTTTGTCATAGCCCAAACCGTTTAATGGCGCGATTATTACATAGCCTCTGGCAATCAAGTCCAGCCCCTGGCCTGCACGCGTGGTCCTGTGTACTCCGTTAATTGATTAGTTTCTATGTGCATGTACGATCGGCGTACTCTGATTGATAATCTTGTTTGCGTAATCCGTGTACACTCTATTGGTCATGTTGAACCGGTCATGCAGAACCGGATGCCATATTGTGGAAAAATCCATCCAATCCCGCCAGTTTTTGTTATTACAAAAAATCAGCTTGAAGTCTTTTTTCTGTAAGTTTTCACAACTCGTCTTATCACTTACACGTTATCAAGATTCATACTGTGTCCTGTGTCCAGAACGTAAAGTAAACAATTAAGGGATAACACAGCCTTCTGCGGTGTATCAATTGATTTTGATTTGGTCCGTCTCTCTTAGATAACTTGAGATTGGCTAGGTAAAGAGAATTTAAATCTGCAGCGGTTTAGGAGTAACGCGCATACCCCTATTATGCACACGGATTTCGTAAGCAGTTGGTCAGCTTTTTGCAGCTGCACACAAAAAATAAGCAATTAAGGGATTAACGAGGCATGTAGGGAAGTGGATGAATTGTGTTGATCTCGCCTGTTTAACTAAGGTAACTTAGGATTGATTAGATAAATACAATCTAGATCTGATCTCTGTTCTTACTAACATCAACGGTTCGACTACGCTTTTGTGCCAGATTCAAAACGTTTCCGAAAAGTAAACAAGTTGCGCTTGTATGCCACTGTTGTGTGAAGCAGATGCATGCAAATGTGTTTTATTTTTCCGAAACGTGTTTCAACCGATACTTTGCGAACCTCCTTTTCATGACTATAGATTCCCGATCGGTCTCAAATCTATTCAAAATTGTGGACAAATATTTCATTTTTTTTAATAACTTACTAATATACAAGTTGCGCTTGCATGCCACTGTTGGGTAAGGTCGTGTGGTGTGTGTGTGATGGAGATGCATGCAAATGAGATTTTTACTAATATACGATTCGAGAGTGGTTTCTTGTATAGTAGAACAATCAGACTTCCGTTAGAATTAGGTTGAGTATAGTATTAATAAAATCGTAAATCTAAACTACAGCTTAATGTCAAATACTTTTCAATTAAATACGCCTTTACTTAACTGAAAAATATTTCACTCATTATGGGGTGCAATTTTAATCGAGTCAAAAACAGACTGTCTCTACTTGCCCAGATAGGTTTCGAACAATTCGTCCCAAATCAAGTCTAGTTTAGCGCGTCACATAGATAATTGATTTTTCAATAAAGCGCATATTTAGTTACTCTTGCCAAATGCATATACCAAACGCCGATTTTCTTGTTGAATTTCGATACGCATCTCATTAACCAATTCATAAATTGACCACCTCATTGAAACCTTTTCCCGATCAAACTGCACGCGATATTGTTGACCAAATCCAGGCGAGAATTAGCCCAAGGTCGATAGCGTTGTTACGCCCGAGGGGGTTTGGTTACTCGAATTATTCTCATAATCGAATGATAAATGATTTCATTGTGGAGACTTGGCTTTACACGAGGCAATGTCTACTATTGATTTGTTCACGCACATTGGTCATGCCTGTTCAACTAACATGTAAATTCAATGCTCCGATATTTATAAACGAGCTGAATTTTTTTATCGAAGTTCAAGTAAGCTTAATCCAATTTTTAATGTTAATCGTTCCAGTGGAAGAAAATAATTCCTCCAAAATGTACGTCAATTGGAAAAAATGGAAATTCATTCTGGAATACTACGCTCTATAAACACGTGCAAAAGAGATATGACAGCTCTTGGCATTGACCCTCCGCGTTGAGAAGAACTTGCTCTTGACCGCTCACTTTGAAGGCAATGTGTAAAGTGTCATATCCAAGCAGGTGAAGAGCAGATACAGCTCTTGGATGCTGCACTCAGAGCATGCCGCCGGCACGCAACTGACACCGATCGACCGAGCACTGTCTATCGTCATGAGCACTGCGGGAGTGATTGTCACCCCCAAAATCGGACAGTTTAGTCATTCGCGTAGCTGCGGAGCATGAAACCATCATCCGCTTATGATGTACATCCATGGTCGACATCGACCGAAGGAGTCCAACAACAACGCCCTGCATATTACGTGTCAGTATCGAGTGGTTTCGAAAGGAAAATTTGAGTATCAAATTGATTTCCTCACGAATTTCACGAAATGTGTAAGTGAGCCTCATTCATTTCAAACGGGTAAACATCAGCATTTTTTGTCACCAGCTCCGTCCGAGATACATCTAAGTCATTGACGTGAAACATCCATTGAATACAAGCAATACTTCGCAAATATTTGCATTCAGAATCAACAGTATTGATTATTGTTTCCCGGTACGAAACGGCTGAAATACACTGTGTGACTGGCCGTCCAGAAAGATGTCGTTGTCGTATAAATGCCCGGATTGCACAATTAAATAAAAGTATCTAGGTATCCGGGATTGTAATATTTTGACAAATGTGCTACAATGTGACGCTATTTTCAAAGGCGCCTCTCGTCTGTTGGACAGCTTATGTCTGATCTTTGGACGGTATTCCTTTGTTCATTTGCTGTAACGATAAGCATGTATATGCACTGTAGAATATTCTACCCAAGCCTGGACACCATGACTACAGAAAGAATTTTCGTTTCTAGACCCAG
Organism: Atriophallophorus winterbourni; assembly: GCA_013407085.1. Lineage (NCBI taxonomy): Eukaryota > Metazoa > Platyhelminthes > Trematoda > Plagiorchiida > Microphallidae > Atriophallophorus > Atriophallophorus winterbourni. Next base: position 28,206 of record JACCGJ010014279.1, read on the forward strand.
CATCTAACTAGTCGATGGTTTTCATACGTTGAGCGCTTCATGCGACTGAACATGAGGACCCTTTCACAAATGAGAATGCAAGACGATCGAATCAATGCGTGTAAACTTCTTGCTACTGTTTCGCACCCCCTCGATAACTTATTCCAACTTCTAACATCCGAAGTAACCATTGCATGTTGGAAACACCACCCTCCAAGAAGAACGGCTGCCGTTATTTTTATTCGATGCTTGTGTATTTTATTCGGAATTAGGCAAACTCCACTAGCTTAGCTATATCAAATCGACTTGACGATTATGTGCAACTAAACTCTGAAGGCTGAACTTGACAAGTACCGTAAATACCGGCGTATAGGACGATACCAGGGATAGGACGCAGTGGATATTTGACCCTAAAAACGATGGAAAAAACTGTGTACCTATGTATGGAACGCATCCTAATTTTAGTCCTTAATTTCCATTAATTTTTATAGAAACGGTGAACTTAAGTCAATCACGGTGAACTCCATACAATCGCTATGATCGTCGTGTGTGTTGATTGCTGACTCATTCATCCTGTCAGTCAGCAGATGTCTGTCTAGCCTATGTAGACTATCGTGGAAAGTGCACTTCTCATTCTTGGGCGTCATGCCGAATGATTGGATGACATTTTTTAAGGAAAAGTTTCTGCTCCAACGAGAGTAAAATACTACTCCATGATTGGTTGATATTACACTTTCATGATATTACACATCGGCAGTACCTACCTATTACCGGTGTTTTTAAAGATACAGTTCATTATTACCCTTCAACATGACGAAGACAAAACGACAGAGCTATACTTCAAACTTTAAAATGGAAGTGATCAAGTACGCGAAAGAACACGGGAACCGGCAGCTGAGCGGCAATTTGGTCCGACTGAATGCGTGATAAGAGAATGGAGAAAAGCCGAAAGTACCATTAAAGAAATGCGAAAGGTGAAGAGGGCGAACAGAGGCTCGAAGGCTCACCACCCTAACCTGAAAAAGGCGCTCATTAAATGGATTCAAGATACTCGTCGAGACTGTCTGGGGGTCAGCACCACTACCGTTCTTTTACAGGCACTAAGATTGGCGAAAGAGCAAAGCATTGCAGATTTTAAGGCGTCGATGAACTGGTGCAGGAGATTTTTTGGAAGAAATAACCTATCAATAAGACGAAGAACTAAATTTTTGATATTATGATAAATGCATAATTTGTATAATAAAAGTATCCATGGATAAGACGCACCTGGGTTTTTAGGGCAACTTATGAAGAAAAAAGTGCGTCCTATACGCGGGTATTTACGGTATATATTGACCAAATCCAACCTCGCACTTGAATACACAAGCTGAGTTTCCATATTCATAAAACAGTTGTGTTGTTTTTATGTATTCCCTATATTTTTAATCTATGGTTACTGTCAAGTATTTGCTTTTTGGACCATTAAAACTTTGAAATAGTATGAATTACTTTGAATTCGGAGAGATAAATATCAGTCGAATGATTAATTGAGTTCTGTTACTGAATACCATTTTCATTTTGTTCGCCAACAGTACATGAAATTTTCAAGAACCTCAAGCTGGATACTGAAACAGATGGCATTTGATCAAATTTAACAAATTAATGTTAAATCTTTCAAGACAGCTGTCGTGATATTCTGTCTCCTTTAAGAAGCATGACATTTTGCTTCCGTCGCACATTACAAGGTGCTTAGAATTGATCATATTTCTATCTCCATTCGCTTCATGAGTGCAAACATTATAGCTAATAGGTTGAAAATCGAGGGAAATTATACGCAAGTGAATGGACGATTTCCACTGATTAGAGAATTTGGAAAGATGAACCAGGCGGCAAACGTCCTTTTGAAATAATTTGACATCATGAAAAATATTGTGGTTACAGCCGCTTTCAGAACCATTCTTTTGCTATAAGGAGCAGCACGATCATGCTTCAAGAATTTATGGTATAAAAAAGCTCGTAGCTGTACAACACCACAAGGTATGCGTATAGGGACAATAAATATATATACAAAATAAATTGAGTCAATACGAAGATCGACAGTTTTGTAGTTAAAAAATGTCATGTATTGTCTCGGTATGGTGGAAAAATATTCGTTTGGATAAAGGCCGTTATATAAACGGGATGTAGGGTGGAGTTACTACGCATAAATATATCCAATTTGTTCCTGAAAATCATTTCACTCGATAATTGTACAACATCTTACGGTAGGGAGTTCCATAAATAACAAACGCGCACCGAATAGAAGAACCGACGACCGTTCCCGTAAGAATGTGGAATATCAAATGCCTATGGGTGAAAACGCGGGGCATGGCTTGACCGGAGGCGAAATGGATGCCTCAGAGGGTGCATATTTGAGTTCATTATTTTATAAGTTTGAATTTGATAAAAATCGAACCAGTCTGTGAGTCAGTGTATTCAAATTAAGATGAACCAGTTGATCCTCATATGGTAGGTTGCAGAGACAACCAACAATTGTATTTGCTGTGATAAATCATCTCGAGCAGCTTGATGTCTTTTCGCAACCACGGTGCCCAAGCTTGCACTGAGTAATTCATCACTGGGTTAATATACTTATTTATATACATGGGAAATGTTTTCTTTGAAAAAACGTCCGAAAATTCGCTGAAGCGTACCTAGTATGCGGCTAGCTCGGTTGTACACTGCTCCGCATTGCATGCCATTGTTCAGACTTCTACAAACCCATAAGCCGAGGCCCTTTTCGTTTGTGGTCCATTCCAGTTTTAGCGACCAAAGCCTGTAGGAGAATGGGAAATCTTTACGTATTTGCATCATTTTACACTTTCTGAAGTTGAATGAAAGCTTGATTCGCTCTGACCAGCTGTTCAATATATCCAAATCGCTTTGTAATCGCAAACAGTCCACGCTTGACGTGATTCGCATCCATTTGTGACAATTTTGGATCATGGAATTAATACATAAAACACCGAAAGACATTGCTACCGATAGAATTTTAATCGAGGTATCGAATTATACTGCACGTAGTTTAATCTCCCTCGGTGTTCCCGAAAATGTTGATGCAATATCAGCTTCGGAATAAAAGCAGCATGATTTGAAGCAATGGTTATACATTGCCGATGCCATTGGATCTCCTGATTCAGTTGTTGTAGACACTTTTAGAATACCTCCAACTACAAATGCAATGGGCCTAGTCCTCTAAGGATCACTTTTCTAACGATCAACATGGCTGTTACTACCGCATAATATTCAGTTTGAACAGCATCACCGCGCGTTGATGGGTCGGTACTATCCGTTTGCTTGCTTCCGGCTATTATCTGGAATAGGTTTCTTCCATTACCTTTCCATTCGCGTTTGGTACTATCGGTCATTTCGGTTGTCAATAAGGTTAGCTTTAAATGGCTAGAACCTTGCCCTTTATAGTTGGCGGACCGCGGTATCCTAAAAGCATCCATAAGTATGCCGATTATTTCGGCTAAGTATTTCAACTGTTTGTGATCGTGATCAGACTTTCCTTGATAAAGTACGCCAGCAGCATCTTCCGGCATACTTAAAAATACAATACTTCTCGGATGCGTGCAAGCAGTGTGAAAACGGCAGTGGAGTATGATTAAAATGTAGGCGAATATGGATTTTTAATCTAGCTTCAATTATAGCCATGAAATTTGGAAACCCTGTTGGATAGCTCTGGCACAACAAACTTGTTTACTTGTAAACCACTGTCGGATAAATCTGGTACGACCAACCTGCTCAACCACGTGTGCCAAAACACATGTAGATGGTGTTAGACCCATGCATGCATTTCCATCACACACCACGGCCAGTTTCCAGCTGCTTGTACTCATCAGGTAGGGACACTAAGATCAGGATCCATATACATCGAAACACCTTAACTTTATGCAGACAAAAGTGGATGTGGTTAGATCCATGGTCTTAAGACGAAAATCCGTATTTGCATACCGTTTTTAGTTAGCATACAGTTAACAATATCAAGTACACACAGTGAAGCCATAGAGTATAGAGAAATGCCCGCCCCATCTCATCAATTGCTGTGTTCAACCAACAAAGCCGTTAGCCGAGAAGGAAATATTCAAAGCCATATTAAGCTTGGTTGCTCCAGTGGCAGGCTCGATACCATTCCTACAGTGGAATCAATCAATCCATTCGGCGCCAAGCGTCACATCAAATTCGATTAGAGACCGTTACAGATGAAGATGGAGTTTCAAAGATAACATCAGTGAGTACCCTGTGCATGTGCTTGCTAAACGATTTGACTTAGTTGCAGACATACCTCGCTAAACACAAACGCATTAATCCTCGTGAGGATCTAGACCAAGTTCAAGACATATGCAACTCGTTTGCTCTCTTAACGGTTGATCATTTGTACTTTTGTGCGACTATCTCCTCCTGGAGAATGAGTCAACTTCAATGAGGGGTCTTGGGAATTTGGGTACAAAGCGGCGTCCCCAGCACCACTCGATCATTTGTGATGAAATCTAACTCGTGTTGCTCGAGTAGTTAGAATATTCCCAGTAGGAGATGTCGTCGAGCGATTCCAAAAGCCGGGGAGATTTTAACTATGCGAGAGCCAGCCTGAAATAAGGGCCAATCAAATGAGAAACAAAAATCGCCAATAAAAATTGTCCTTTGAACGAAGGTTCAGTTTGTGAGCATCCTTATGCAGCATCCATAGAAAGAACACAGTGTGAATCAGTGGTATATATATAAATTTACAAATGAAAGTCATTGATAATTCCCAAGGACAAAGCCAATGAATATCGGGATTGAATCAGAATCGAACGGAAATCAGAAAACAAACATGGCAAGTTGAATGTTCACAGATAACGAGGGAAGGGAGGGGCGCTGAGCAATCCATCAGGGCGCGATTCCAAGCGCATACGTGCCCACCGGGGGTCGGTACAATTTGGGAAACGAGAGCAGCTGCAATCGGTTGAAAGCGTACTTGCGGCCACCGGTGTTTTTGAACACATTGTCCATTCGCAAACCGGTTCGTCGAATGCACTCCAGCGCGGAAAGAAAATCGCCCTCGTGCATTCCTTGTGAGTTCTGACGGAGAGGAGGAACATTGCAAAATATGAAAACGTGATAGTGAAAAAGAAATGGGCAAATGTGTGATAAATTTGGAAAAATGAATAACGCAAACAGCAAAGGTGTTGTAATGACACCAACTGAACAGGGTATAATTTTGTTCCGGTTAAACATGACCAATTTACCCGAGATAAAGGTGCAGCACCTTCCGGAGCTGGACTAATTTTTATCGCTCACATTAGAGGCCTTGTGTAAAGCGTCGTCTGCAAGCTGGGGAGGAGCTCTTGGCTGCTGAACGTAGATCACGCCGCCGGCGTAAAACTGAAGCCTTAAAACCGAGTTCTGCCTATCGTTGCAAGCGCTGCGGGAGAGATTGTTCCTCTCGAACCGAACTGTTTAGTCATTCGAAAAGCTGTAGAACATGAAAATTCATGCGATTGTGATGTACATCCATGGTCGACATCGACCAAAGGAGGCCAACAACAACAATACATCGATCACAGATTTGCAATAGAAACGCAGAAATGAAATTATTCGGTGACCATGAATTGAGCACCCGAAATATTGGTTTAAGAGAGGAATAGGTTTGACACGATTTAGCTCCGAGAAATCGTTTCACGTTACTTTGCATTACGAATGAATCGCCGATACACTTTTGACGCAGGTCGTAATTTCATTTTGCCCTAGAAATACTGATCGGATTGATGCCCGAGCAAAATTCTCGGTTTCTCACAGGCGACCTTCACTTCCTTCACGAACACTTGCTACTATCAGCAACATAAGTTTACAAACTTCACTGAAAGTTCGCAATCAAACTAAAACGTACATGGTACACGGAACCAAATGACAAAAATAGCGCCACGTTAGGAACTAGATAAACGAGATAATATCCAGTCGTCCATTGGCTAGCGAAATTAGGAAGCGACAATGCTAGTGAGACTGAAGCGGGTTCTCTGTCGAAGCTTACAACCATTAATGATGAAGGTAGCACGGTTCAGCTGTGCAGAACGCCGCAGAAGCACCAAATGCACACAGACATCAGCCATTGAACAAAATCGAAGACGTCGTATACACCGTTGTAAAATACTTCAGGACAATGAAGGAGGGGTATCATCTGACATAAAACAACGAACTACATGGGATTTTAGCCCGCGCATATAGAAAAGCAGATTGTCTGATGGGAGTGCGGAGAAGCCGCGGGATAATATCCTTTTAGGAGAAAAAGCGTTGCAGGGAAATAATTGATGATTGAAAGCAAGTAAGTAGTGAATTGAAACAAGGGAAACATCGTTCAACAAAAACGAGTAGAGTGTAGATAGTCAAATGACGTGGAAAAATACTCATCTGAACGTTAAAACAGACAAGCTGTATGTAAGAAAGTTCTCAAGGAAACTGCACGCGTTGGTATAAAGCTCTCAGAGAGTAAGCATGGTTGACCGGAAATACAAGTGGAGATGAGTGACAGAAAGCGGACTGTCAATGTTTTGACAATAACGGAAATGTGGACGCTCTCGAACCGTGCTCAAGTCGATTACTTAGAATGATTGACAGTAGATGTTTGCTGTCAATGATGTGGTTACCATAGTGACACATCAGATGAATGCACAAGTGGAAATAATTGAATGGATTCACAGGAAAAATGAAATTATATCAACGAAATTGGTCTCTGTTACTGGAGGACACGGAAAATTTCGAAAGCCATAGGAACTGAAGGCTTACAGCTAGCCAACGTATTTGTTCCAGCGTGACCGACATGGAAGTTCGATCTTTGGCAGATTTACAACTGGTCAGGCGCAATCCACCGAACGTCTGCGTGATCTCGGCGGCGGATTGCAAGAGCTCGACTGGCTTTTTCGGCAGCGGCGGTGTGAGTACGTGACGAATGTTGGTAATCAAATCACACACGTCCAATCCGGATGGACTGGTTGCTGGAAGGAGAAAAACACATTCGGTTGGTGGGTAGGAAAAAGCGGGTGACGAGAAAGTAAGAGTATGCAAAGTGCCGCCAGTCACAAACTGCAAGTGGGCTAAGATACTGTCATCAATGAAAAACTTTGCTAATGATCGATCAGGGCAGCAGAAAATAACAAGATAGAGTGAGCAAGAAAAATACAGAAATCTCTCCCGAGCCCGCAAACACGCAAAACGGTTTTTTAAATCATAAATGCAAGCTTGTCGAATAAAAGGTTAGACCAATGCCTTTATTTGAGCCTTGAAAATGGCCCCAAATGAAACGAGATATGAGTTATTTGATGTGCATACGTCTATAATCCAACTAACTCGTTACACATAATGTAAGTCCGGATACAGGCAAAGTGCAACAAAGTTGGAAATTGTGCCTGATCTATGATACTGTCAGGTTGCTCAGGTCTGGATAGATATAGACAGACGCATATATGGGAAATGAAACTTGCAGTCAGATTCAAGCGTGTTTCTGCATGCCGCTCACTACCGCTGCTATTGCTATTTTCCTTTCTTATATCTGCCTAATCCTGGGCAACCTGGCAGCATCATAGCCCAAGTTCAGTCTCTGACTGTGCGGCACTTTGCCTGGATCCAGGTGTGAGATTCCATCATAATCAATGTCATCCGTAAATCAATTTGGCTCGGTGTGTGACCTGCGCAGTACACAATTGCACATTCGTTCCAGGTTAAATATATATTGCAAGATTAGGAGCGCCAATGGAAGCATCGTGTACGATAACGAGTGTCAGGACCAAAAGGCAACTGACTGAAAGAAACGATGATTCTTGAACAAGATTTTAAGGAGACCTCTTCATCGCTTTCAATAGAATTATTCGTTTGCCCGGCAGAGGTTCGGAATATACCGGCGATAGGCTTCGGAAACGACGCGTGATACGTATGCGTGTACGGACGAAATCACAAGCAAGGTGCCGCGCAGTCAGATACCGAACATGGGCTAACATACTGTCAGGTTGCGCAAGCCTAGACAGATATGAACAAGGAAAATGGCATTGAGACACCAACGTGTTTCCGCACATAGCTCAGTACCGTTGGCAAATCAATTTAGTAGGGTGTTACCTACGCATTACTGAATGAATGAAAGCACAAGCCTGACCCAGGCAAAGTGCAGCACAGTCAGACTGCACGTGGGCTAAGATACTGTCAGGTTGTCCAGGTCTAGACAGATATGAGATAGAAAATAGAACAGGAAATGGTAGTGAAACTCCAGCATGTTTCAGCATGCAGCTCACTACCGGTGGCAAATCAATTTAGCACAAAGTACTGCACGGTTGCACATCTGTGCACAACTGCACATAAGCGATACGGATGCATACCGAAGTCAGTGGAGACAAAAAACCAGTGGCACTACAAAATGATGGTTACTTATCCATGTTTCGCTCGCCACGCGTCTCAAATAGATACTGACAACCAAGTCCAGCTTGTGGCATGCACGAGTGGCTCCTCGAGCCCGGCGGAACTGCTTCTACCAACAGGAGAATGGCCGAGGGCGAGTGACTGGCGCCTGAAAACCAGTTTGCTTCGGGCAGATGGAGCTCGTTAACCTGGGAGGGTATTTCATCTAAAGGAAGAAAAACCCTGATTTTAAACCTCCGCTGCCTTGTAGGATACCCGATCGCGGGAAAGGCTTCGAGAGAAAACCCTAAGGAAAAATCTGAAACAGAGTCTGGCAGACGGTTAGTTGGTGCACACCACTTCTTTCTGGCAAATCCCAACTGCCTTCAGGTTGCACTTGGTTGTGCAAAGGCTAGAGAAGCTGACTCGAACAAACGCCAAGTGGTGCTGGGGACGCCGCTTTGTACACAAATTCCCAAGAATCTTCATTGAAGCCGACTCATCCTCCAGGAGGAGATAGTCGCACAAAAGTGAGAGTAAGTTTCGCTCTGACGCTTCATTATGTCTCGTTGATTATTCGGTTATCCCCTCGAATTCAATGCACGTGCCAAAAGATGAAAGATTGAGAAAAGCGGGTAAGAATCAAGCGTCAAATCGGATCGAGTTCGCAAAATAGCTCCAACTTACGTGGCGCGCCGTAGTGTTTGGTGTAGCGTTGGAAATAGGCTTCAAGTGATGCCAAACCGTGATTGTTGATGGCCAATTGCACACCGGTTTTGTCGAGACTGTAAACGCAGTGAAATATATGTGACGAAGCAAGACAAATTGAAGGGATCGATTGGAATAATACTGTTAAGTACGGACCATGCGCTAACAAAAAGGACCACAAGACCTTCCACGGAAATCATTATTCACGTTTCAATGGAACCGAAGGCAAGTGCGAAGATGTGAGCATAAGCGAAACTGGATGATGTGGAACAAATTGTCCTTATGTGCACCCTACGACCGGTTTCGTGTTGTTGACACTATTCAATTGCGATCAGAATACTCATGCTGTAGGTTTGAAAAAATAATACGTTAAAACGAGGCGGAAAGTTGAAAGAAAACCCAAATCCGTTATATGACCATAGTTTTGGGCTCCAACTCAAATACAAACGGTAAGGATGTGCAATCGTGCAGCAGTTCTATGCTGTACAGCTAACATCGTGCTAAATTGATTTGTTATTTGTAGTGAGCTGTATGCTAATACATGCTGGAGTCTCACTGCCATTGCTATTTTCCTTGACCATATCTGTCTAGGCCTGGGCGACCTGACAGTATCTTAGCCCACGTGCAGGCTTTAACTGTGCGGCACTTTGTCGGGATCAGGCTTGTGATATCATACATACATACAGACAGCGTGCTCAAGCTTCACTCGTCCATGAATGTGCGGCACTTTGCCTGGATGAGGCTTGTGCTTTCATCAGAAACGAAGTCATGGTAAAATGACAAAAAACTGGAAGTAATTGAAGAATAAAAGCCAAAGCTTTATACGAAAATGTTCACAATTTTCAGCGCAAGATGAATGTTGACGGAGAAGAAAACCGATTCTGTACAAATGAAGCAAAACTATTCGCAGAAAATTTGTACATAATATCAACGAGATAAATTTGACCGTAATGTTTCATTAAGGGGTGTTTTTGGTAACGGTATCTTGATGCAGATGGAATAAATGATCATCGATTTAATGCTACTTAGATCGAGTGTTTACTGATACTTGACGTTTGATGAGATCGTCGTGCAGTGGGTGAGAAGGATCGTTGAGGATAATATTGAAAAGACGATCTCAAATGGTAAACCAAATCGGTTGACCATGGAACGATTTTATACGGCAGAATGCTTTGGCCGACCAATTTCCGTTAACGATTTCACGGTTTTACGAGTCTGAGAAAAATTATGTTCAGTTCCCATACACTTCGGTACAATAGTACCGATTGCCCTGTAATTTTTTGGCTGAAGACGGAATTCATAAATGGGTATTATATGTAGATCTCAATCACACGGTAACTCAATTTTTGATTTGGCTATGGTCCATAGGGTTTCCAATTCGTGCCGTTTGGCGCTACAGCGGAAGGAACGAACGGTTGACTTCTGAATTCAATCGTGACTCTTCACGATAATTCGTCGCTCATTCGATTAAACTCAAGCAACCGGCACTCGACTAATCGAGAAAAAGGTTTTCCAACTAGGATAGGAAATGATAACTACGCGTTGACATGTGTATCCGATCACTCACATTTCCGACAGGTACACATCACAGCCAGTTTCTCGCCATCAGATGGAGATTGTAAGATTAGATTTAACGAGTCTCACGAGTTTATTCTTATCACAAATAAGCATGAGCTGGTAGGTAGCTTTGTGCGAACCAGAGAATGATCGCGATATCCAGCAAGAGCTTGAAGACCATAGCAGTGGGTTGAGTCTCCGACTGTCAAAACTAGCTAGAACTTTTTAATATATGAGGCTTCATTGATCCCCGAACGCGTATTGACCAATAAGTATGGTATGGCATGAAAGAACTAGCCTGATCCATGCAAAGTGCCGCACAGTCATAGACTACACGTGGTCTAAGTTACTGTCAGGTTGCCCAGGCCTAGAGAGATTGACCAATAAGTAATGGGGATACATCCACGTTACACCGAAAACTCTCGGTTGACGTAATGAGTTGGATACAGGACGAGTACTGGTCAAAGGTACAAGTGCTGTCCAAGCAAACGTGGTAAAATACTCATTCGAGGACCTCCGTGATCCATTCTATTTTGGATGACTGACGAAAAACGTAGCCGCAGATTCTACAGTACATTAAAAGTGACGGTCTATAAAATGAATGAATTACCTTTCGGCGATCGTTTGCTGTTCATTAATTCCAACAACGAACGCAACCGGATGGATGCGAAGTCGAACCCGCCCACGTGACTGAAGCTCAGTGGGTGCGCGCAACCAGCAGGACCAAGGAATATCAAGCTGGGGGTTGGGGTAAAAGAGTTGATAAAGCATGATTTATGTGGATGTAACCAAACAAGGTAATGTGCGCTCAAACGCTACAAAGTTAGAGGAGATTTTGCTCGAGAGCATCATGCCGTTATAAAACCAATACGAGAATATTGAAAACATTCATTTAAATAGAATCCAAAAACGAGTGAAACAGACGATTGACATCATCACACAATATTTTCAGAGCTGAGTTTTTGAACGGGATCTAATGGAATTTTTCATTCTCATTTTCCATAGTCATTGGATACGGTGAAACACGTGGCATTGCACTTCTGTTATGTGCTGGAGGCCGATGAATGCACTACGTGTTCTTGAACGTCCGAAACAAGAACTCATATCCCGGATATAAAATATCAATATGCTTCGAAGAATAAGTTCATCGCATAAGTTACCATTACTGCCGTTAGCAGAGTTATGCCAGGCATATGCGGAGAGTATGAATAACCAGCGCTTAGCATGTGATGTGAGTCTCTGCAGTAACAACCTCTCATCACCACACACATCATGTACTGCATTACATCGGCAGCAAGCGGTGGAAGACACGTTAATATCTAGAAACAGTGTCTGTACGAAGTCGGGTTTACAGTCACACCAGCAACGATGTTTGCGTATGCGCATGCAAATAGGGATTTTTCTCTTAAAGTACATGGGTTTAACCTTAATCATGTGTCTTAACATGGGATTGATCAGGTTGTTCTTCCAAGAACTAACCGAGAATGGCTTCAAAGTTCAAGCAACGTTTAGCGTTTCTCTACTGTATCAAGGCATTCAGATCCTGATCGTACTGTATCTACGTGATGACTGCAAACGATATGGAACCGGTCGTGGGGTGTGTGTGTGATGAAAATGCATGCAAACGCAGATTATTTGTTTAAGTCTATCATCATCACAGACAGCATTACATTGATAGCACGTACCGAATGCTTAACTGCCATACAACCATGAAAAAGTAAAATCTTAAAAGATGGGGAAGGGAGGGACTTAAATAGCTACGGGTTCTGTAGAAGAGTAAGCACAAACAAACTGGGAAGAGGTGCCTACACCTCGAATGGAACATGCATTCAAACAAGTTTCGTGAACGAGTAGAGCGACCTCAGCATGGCAGCTTTCTTGCGGCTTTCACTGTCATGCATCATAACAAGCTTTTCTTGTCACTCCGCTTGACAACATACAAGGTTAAGCAAACATTCCAAGAAGATGCTTAGTACAAGACCGCCATTGAACACGGTTTCGGGGCATATCCTGAAGCGCAACTAGCCATTGCGATATCTGATCGCGGGGACACCAGCCAGGAAGACGCGCTGTGCCGACTTTTGAAACGTTAATGGTAAGGTTTTTTAACTGCCTATGCCATGTGATGGAGCAGATACAGCTCTTGGCTGCTGAACGCATATCGTGCCGCCTGCGTGTAACTGACGCCCTACAACAGAGTTCTGACCATCGTTATCAGCGCCGCGGGAGAGATTGTTCC
>JACCGJ010014280.1:0-13184 GCA_013407085.1 Atriophallophorus winterbourni
TTAAACAACCGCCGACAAATACTCATATGCGCCGCATGACCGGGTCTCACATCGCCCAAAATGACTTGACGGATTAAAGAGGGCAATGACGAAGCGAGCGCTCTCTTCAATTCATTCCGACAAGCTAAGCATGAGGTCACATTTAGGCCAATACCACTTCCGGGAATAGCGTTAAGCGGTCGCTCATAGTTTCTCGGCTTGGAACACTCTGTGCGTGGAATTGAAAAATCGGCAACGGAAGACGGACGATGAATGGATTGTGCACGCGACATTCGGCGCAAACGAAGATGCGGAGCGGTTTGTGCAATTTTGGAAAATGACCTCGGTGTTTGGTGTAGGCGACAGGCAATGAAACCTGAAGTGGAGAAACACGAGGTTATGAACCGAAACCTATAACAAGATCACTAGGGTAATGTCTGAAATATCTGTTGGCCTCCGTCGGTCGATGTCAAAGTCTAATAATATTCATGTGGATTACCAATTACCTACCTACATGCATACACATATAAATGTACTCTCTATGATATATCTATTTATGGTGGCGAAGTTTAGACACGCATTCGTTCTGTTTATACGTGAATGCAGTGAGACGATATTGTGAGTGTGTATGAGCTGCGATTGCACTCGTTTGAAATGAGCACGAAATGTTAGCAGAAGTAGAAAAGCACGAGGATTTAGGTACAAACGAAAGGCACAATCACCCAGACTGTCAAACACAATCAGATTGCTTAAGCCTAGAATCGAAGTGGAGAAACTAGAATGACAACAAAGTCGTACTTGTGAGCCACTGATAATTAGAGTGGCACTTTGTGCTGTGCGGCTAACACCGTGCTAAATTAATTGGCCAGAGGTAGTGAGCTGCATGCTGAAACACGCTGGAGTCTCACAACCATTTCCTGTTCTTTTTTCTTCCTCATATCTGTCTAGGCCGGGGCAACCTGACATAATCTTTCCCACGTGCATCTGTGCGCACTTGCCTGGATCAGGCTTGTGCTTTCTACCATAAGAGTGTCACAGCGACTTCATGGGAGGTCGACCGTCCCACACGTGAATCTCAGTCTACCGATTAAACAAATGGAAATGAAGTTCTCACATAAATTGTAAGTGCAGAAGAGTGGACAATAAAAAAACTAGCTATAATGACATGAGTTCCTCGATTTCGTGTCAGTGCTGTGAATGCCTGGGTTACATCCATAGTGAAATCACTTGAAACGACTGGGGTCGAGGTTTCAAAATTTATTGAAACCAATTTGTTTCACAACAATGCTCGAAACTACCAAGGTGACGTGAGTAAAGGGCAGGCTGGAAGCCGAGAGATGGATAAAAGCTTTTGGAAAAATTAGAATGGCCGGAATACCGTTCCGGTTTGACTTAGTGAAGTTAGAACCATGACAAATATGTAGATTTTTAAATGACGAATCAAAACAGGAAGACAGTGAAAAGTGAAAAACTTGCATTCCTCACCTCTGGCCAGCAAAAATCGCAAAGCGTCCGCATAGCCTTGTGAGGCCAAGTTGGCCAAACCTTCTGGACTCATTGGCCACAGCATATGAACAAATCTTTTCAGATTACTCCAATTCAATCGAACAGTGTTGTTTAGAATGCAAACGGTGCCGAACACATCTTCAAAGTGTTGCGGCGCTTCGCCAGTGTAGCCAGAGTGCCAAGGAGCGTCCATGGGAGAAATGTCTGCGTCGCCGTGGAAAGGGCTCACAGTGATGGTCATTTGATCGATACAAAGTAAATTATCCGAGAAACCTCCGTCAAGAACCGGCTAGAAAATGAAGTGGGGAAGGGTTTATTGTTAAAGCAAATTGAACTGATACCAAGATTATTTCATCCGTTAGTCTAGGGACCAATTCCCTAAATCCAAAGGGTGCTGGCTAACTGAGTAAAGAGTCACTAAATCAACATCTTGTTACACACACACGAACTGGAATAAAATTAAACCACAGCTTACCCAGTACTAACCCGATTGATCGATATACCACTAGGATGTACGTCACTGTGACGTGCAGATCGATTGATGTGGCATATTAAATAAACATTGAATGTTATGCAAAGTTAGATTTTGAAGCCGCTGTTTAATAGAGATGGTACAACGAAACACGATGTTCAAACACAAAATCAGATAGAGATTCCTCGTCCAGCAATCAAGGTGCTTATGGATGACCACAATAAGGTGCTGCTCACATCCGCCGCACTTACACACTACAGCCGGTTTCTAGCTGTTTCCCGTCATCAAATGAACATAGTAAGATTAAGTTCACTGAGACTTGCAACAATGGAAAAGTGGTGAACAAAGTTAGACTTTGAAGCCACGATTTAACAGGGTTTTATAACGAACCACAATGTTCCAATACAAAATTACATAGTGATTCTTGGTGAAGAACTCAAGGCGCTAATGAATGACCAAAGCGCTTATGATTGACTAAAGTAAGCTGTGTCTCGCATCCCCGCACTTACGAATGATATGGTTTGTTGAATACGTAAGTAGCGACACTCCGTACTGAAACTGATCAAACACAGACAATACAATTTCCTTCAATTTCAACAAAACGAAAATATTGGATAGGTTCAGCTCAGTCTGAGAAATGGCTACTTAAAACATGTCTCACGGGGTCAATCCAATGGCACTCAAGTTCTGTGTGCCTAGGATCGCTAAACCAATCACATCGATCTCTAACTGTTGTCTCTCGACTGGCACGATTGCTGATAGTTGAAAAGGAATTAAAATTATCCAGGTTTCCAGAACGGCGGTTCAGCGCATAGCATGTTCTCCACGGGTATTAAAAATATAAGCGCACGCAATCAATATTTGCATGCATTTCCATCACACGCACCCAATCACAGGTTTTGTGCTGTTCGCGCTCATAAGAAAGAGACAGTGATATCAGGATCCACATGCCTTAAAAATGGTGAGCGAACTTCTTGATCGTAAGCAAAATTTATCTTAGAAGAAGGATGACAACCGCTTGCTAATCAAAAGCAGTGTTGAAGATTATCCCAATTGTGTGCATAATGCAGATAATTTTACATGAGCGGAGTAATAGATCATGAGCTGTTAAAGTATGATACTTTGACGACACAAATGCAGCCGGCTTTGTGGATCGTGTAAAACTTGTGGAATTACTGAAAACGCTGGATATACCATATATCACTGTCAACTGAATAGGTGGATACTTCTGGTCTGTTGTAGTCAACAGACTACGTTCTTCCTCACTCAAAATAATGAATGAAGTTCTTCAAGGTGCAACTCTTCATTCATTCTTCTACTTTGCATACATGGCTGCTCCTACGCCCTCGAGTTTGAGTTTCAAATACGCTGATATGTAGTCGTTGGATATGCTTGATCTAAAAACATCTTTCAACTCATTTAGATGAAATTATAACTAGGTTTGAAAAAGAAATGCTTGTTTAAAATCCGGAAAAAATATGTAGAACTTTTATTCATTACACTGCGTGGCTACCGGCGTGAAGCTTTATGCAGCAATTTGAAAACGACCAATAATAAAGTAATGTGTTGCTCACATCCCCATTCCTTTAATCCACCGTTTCAAGGCTCACTGAACCTGATCTTACTGTCTCCACTTGACGACGGCAAACAGCCAGAAACCGGTAGTGGTGTGTAAGGGATGGGGATGCGAGCAACACATTACTTTGGTCATCCATAAGCGCCTCGAGTGCTTGACCAAGAATCACTTTGTGATTCCGTGTCTGAACATCGTGGTTCGTTGTACGAACCTTATATAACAGTTGGCATACAAGTATAACCTTGTTTACCTTTAGTCCACTGTTTCAAGGCTCACTGAACCTGATCTTACTGTCTCCACCTGACGACGGCAAACAGCCAGAAACCGGTAATCACGAACCCCTATTAATTCAGGTTTTGGAACGATTGCACAAGAAAGGTTCGAAGGGACATCCTCAGAAACATGAGGAGATGGACAACGTCAGCGGTTATCGAACGAGCCCAGCATTCTGAAGGCTTGAATTGAATCGGTTGGCATGAAATCGGATAATTTTAATACCGTCAAAAATATAAACGTTAAAGTGGACTGGAGCCTTCATGCTAGATTGGAAAGACAACAACATACAACTTGAATGACAAATTCAATCGATCAAATTAAGCAGATAAACCAGGGGAAAAGGATGGGATGTGCAAACAGACTTTGGTGAAAAGTTGTAGGAAAAATAACAATATAGCAAAATAAAACAAATCTAATGACGCGAGTCATGAATACATGATCATCAAATTCCTTACTTGACCTCTGAAAACAGCGGGTACGAAGCCACTGAACAATGGGATAAATGTCGAACAGAGAATAGCCTGATAGGATTAGAAAAAATGTAAGTTGAACAAACCGAGATCAATTCATTCTTGTCCTTGTAATGGTTAACAATAAAGTTCTTTCGAGTTGCGTACGACGTTAGAGAAATGTAGAGTCTCCCGGAACAAAGTGTATGAGCATCTGAAGGAAGAATACGATCAAGGCCCTCTCGCAATTGTTCATTAACTCTGAATCGTGGATCAAAGGGTCCAAGAAAATACTGTCTGCATTTGTTGATTAAATCGCACATGTACTGAACACATTCAACTGAAAGGGTCAAAATTAGCTTGACGCTACACCTACCGATGCTTACATCGCAAATTAAACAGGCGGCTGCGATCGCGCCAGCGCTGGCACCTGATATTGGTTTTGTTTGGTACAAATGTGGAGCGAATTTTTGCATGCAACTACACACGCCAGCATGGTAAAGACCAAGAAAACCACAACCGGAGAAAGAGAGGTTGTGTTTCAAGCTTTGGCTGTCTCGATAATAACGATTCTCTTTTGCTTGGAATTGCGATGGGCTGAGCATAAGCCTAAAGAGGTGAAAATGAAACGAGGATTGATTGAAATCGAATTGATTGGCAATAAAGGACACGATTCGGAAAACCACAAAAAAGAATAAATAAGGGTGCAATTTCCAATATCGCGTGGTACATGTAAAGAAAAAAATCTGCAAAAAATTAGGCATAACATATAAACAGGATCAATTTGACCGAAATTGTACAAGATCCTTTTGAAAAATATCTTAACGCACATGGAATAAGGGATGTTCAGGAAAGCACAAACCTGATCCTGGCAAAGTTTCGCATAGTCACAGACTACACGCTAGCTAAGATACTGCCAGGTTCACCAGGTCTAGAAATATATGAGATCATCATAATTAAGCCTTAGTCTGAAGTCAGACAAAGTGCCAAGCAACGTGAAGAAAAAGGTAGTTAAGCAAGCGCGCGAATAAAGGAAAGCGGTATATGCAAATGCAAATGCGTAAAAAGGAGCTTGATTTTGTAGTTTAACAGCTTGTAATTTTGTGATTTTTTATTTTCTTCATCAAATACAATCTAATATAATATAATAATGCCGGAATAAATATGACACATGATAAAATACCCTGACGTAACTGACTTCGGTTTGCAGCCATATCGCGTAAGGTTTCAAGCCAACTATTAGGGGGATCATTTGGACCCCACCCAGGCAAACGAATACGCCCAACTAAGCCTAGCGCTACGGTGAGTTTCTTCATCCCAACGCGCCACGTCATGGACTGGCCACCCGATCGTTTCTCCCAGGCTCTGCGAATAAGGCGCGATATGGTAAACGGTGAAGAGGCATTCTTAAAACATATCCCAAACATCGCAAACGAGCAGGCATCAGCATTTCTCTAAGTCCGTAGCCTCTTGGTCCAAACACCCGCTTTCAGACATCTATGTTTGTAACGCGATACTGACACCGAATGCGAGCAATCCTACGAAGGCAATGGGTGTCAAAAACATAAAGCAGACGGAAATCTTCCGTTCGGGTTGACCAGGTTTCGTAGCCATGAAGTAGTGTAGCACGCACCATTGTGTTGTACACTATGCCTCCAGTATTAATTGAAACTGTAACGTCCTTTATACGATCCGAATTAAGTAGAAAAGGAAGACGGGTTTGAGTGGAGTAAGCAACGCTTTACTATTCTAAGAAAGAGCGTACAATAGCTGAAATGCAAACAAGATGTGTTAGTCAACGGTATATAGAAAGTATACAACAAACAATCATGACATTCACCCGGGCTTTGAAATGGAAGACAATCTTTCGGGCTGGATGAGGTCAACACAGAAAAATCAAGCTTTCCGATTTCTCAAATTGTAAGGACGGATGCGTTGTTGTTGTTCCAAAATTTGAGGGTAACACAGAGAGTCAATTTCGGTGGGGGGTACACATAATGGGTCATCTAGATCAGGATTGGCATTTTGAACATCAGACTGTTCACGGTGTTCGGTTATTACTAGAGTATCAGACGTAGTAGGGGAAATCGGCGTTGAATTTCTGACTGTTGGTGCTAGGCGGCGTAGAGACACTGTTTCAGTCTTACCATCTTGATGAGCAATGTGTGCATAGAGTGGGTTGCAGGTCAATAGTTGTACTTCCTCCACCAAAGGTTGGTATTTAGAAGATCGGTCGCATCGCTGTAAAAGTACAGGACCCGGTGTCGTCAGCCAAGAAGGTAAGGATGTTCCTGTGGTAGAACGCCGAGCATATTGAAACATGCGTTCATGAGGGGTGCAATTGATCGACGTACATAGTAATGATCGTATGCAATGAAGTGCTTCAGGTAGGACTAGCTCCCAACGAGTTGGAGGTAAATTACGGGTTTGTAATGCTAGGCATATTGTCTTCCAAATGGTACAGTTGAGGCGTTCAACCTGACCGTTTCCTTGTGGGTTATAGGCCGCAGTGTGGCTCATAGCGACGCCTTTCTCAAGCAGAAAACTCTTGATTTCGGAAGACATAAAAGACGATCCCCGGTCTAAATGAATGTATGCTGGCATCCCAAAGAGGCAGAAAAGTTGTGTAAGGCATTCAATTACAGTGGCTGATGATAAATCGGCACAGGCAATGCAAATGGGAACCGCGAGAATTCATCGATTAATGTGAGCATGTAGCGGTTGCGTGAACAAGATGGTAACGGACCTTTAAAATCTATGCTCAAACGTTCAAATGGTTGCGTGGCTTTAATTAGCTTACCGGATGATGGTTTTGACTCAGAGAAGCAGCAATGGCTATATCCGAAGCATCGGTTTCTACTACCAAAGGTTCATCATAGTCAATTGTAATTAGCATGGAGTTTTCAAGTTCAATCTTTAGGTTATCAAAGGTAGTCTTGACTTCTTCCGGCAAAGGGAATATCTTGTTCTTGACAAGTTTATTTATCTTGTCTGAGAATAAAGGTATCCAGTGTGAGTAATAAGCAAACATACCAATAACCCGCTGTAATTCTTTTGTAGTACGCGGGTAAGGTAGCCGGCGGATAGGTTCCATTCTTTCTGGATCTGGTCTTATGGTACCCTTCGAAACTTTATAACCTAGAAGACATATCTCAGTTGAGGAAGTGATGCACTTATTATTATTGAGTGTGATACCATATCTTTTTGTGGCATTTAGGAAACGTTCCAGGTTCAAATCGTGTTCTTCTTGAGTGCTACCGCATACCGTTACGTTGTCGATGTATGCGTATGTATTTTTCAGCTTTTCATGCTGAATGAGATTGTCGATAGTTCGTTGAAAACACGCCACGCCGTTAGTGACACCAAATGGTATTCGACGAAACTGAAACAGACCACCACCGGCTTCGAAGGCAGTATAAGGCCGATCGGAAGCCGCGATCTGAATTTGATGGTAAGCAGATAGAAGGTCAAGAGTACTGAATACTTGAAAGTGTGAAATTTCTTCAATCATTTTGTCTAAACGTGGTAATGGGTACGCATCCAAATAAGTGAACTGGTTAATGGTCTGACTGTAGTCGACTACCATACGCTGTTTGTGATTAGAGTTCTTCGTAACAAGTACTTGAGCCCTCCACGGAGATGCCGAAGGTTCTATTATACCTTCTTCTAACAAACGGTTGACTTCTGCACATATGAATTTTTCATCATCCGGGTGATGCCGCCTAGATTTTGTTGCAATCGGTTTGCACTCAGGAGATAAGTTGGCAAAAGTGGCGGCGATTCCACAACTGCGGCAGCCAGGCCACAAAGAGCGAAAGTATCACGGCTTCCACCGAATGGAATTTCAACTTTATCGTGAAGACCCAGGAAATCATGTCCAAGTAGGATATCTGTACAAAGATTAGGAAGTACAAACAGTTTAAAATTCCCATAGGAGTCACCTCGGTATTTGATAGAAACAGAGCAGTAACCAGTTGTTTGGCAAGACATTGAAGTTGATGCCATTGTGACGACTGATTTGGCTGGATAAACCTTCCAAGTGTGCAGTTTCAATGCCTCGGAGCTGATAAAGCTGCAAGAACTTCCTGTGTCGATCAGAGCTCGAAGGGGTGTTTCGTTTACAGAGACGGTTGTAATTGTACGTGATAAACAATCAGGTACGGCCGCAACCGATAAAGATGATATAACTAAATTAGTATGGTGTTTGCCTGTGTTACTTGAGCGACATACACGTTGAAAATGACCCCGTTTGCCGCAAAGATTACAAATAGCTTCTCGCGCTGGACATTTAGAACGAGGATGTTTTGTCCGACCACAGAAATAGCAACTTTGAGTAGACAGTGCTGAAAAATTAACCTCCTTATCGCAAGCATCAGATCGTGGTGATAACTTAGATACACTTTCAGAATGATTCGGAGCAGTTGAGCATGAAAACGACTGATTGTTTCCATATGATTGTGACTGCTTGTGTGCCAGTTCAAGCGATCTTGCGAGTTGATGTTTTTCGTCCAAGGAAAGATCGTTATGAGCCAAGAGTTTTTCGCGGATAGAATGGGACAAAATCCCGTTTATTATGGCGTCACGAACACATTCATTGTGATATTCAGCCGCAGTGACTGCTTTGAATTCACAGTCTTTAGATAAAGACTTTAGCTTTTAAACAAACTGGTCAACGTCTTGTCCATTTTCTTGTTTACATGTTTGCAAGAAGTATCGTGCATAGATAATATTACTAGGACGAACATATATTTGGCGTAGAGTATTGACTGCAGAGTGATAATCCTTGCAAACCGCGACATAGTGATAAACCAATGGATCCAAAAAATGTATGAGAGTTTCCAATTTATCGAGCTTGTCAGAATCCACTGAATTGAGGTACGTGTTAAAAGTCCGGAACCGGTGATTCCAGCGTTTAGTGGCGTCTGGAGAGTTTGGATCAGCATCGAAAAATCTTGGACGCAGAGTTGATTCCATTGTATTCTTAGAATAGTAAATTGTAACGTTCTTTATACGATCCGAATTAAGTAGATAAGGAAGACGGGTTTGAGTGGAGTAAGCAACGCTTTACTATTCTAAGAATGAGCGTACAATAGCTGAAATGCAAACAAGATGTGTTAGTCAACGGTATATAGAAAGTATACAACAAGCAATCATGACAGAAACATTGCGTCGAAGCCACAAATGGCGAAGTTTAGCTAACGCTACACACGCTTTTCGTACACGTTTCGACATTTCGGCCACGACACAACCACCAGGAGAGATAAAAATGCCAAGATAATCAAAACTGTCGACCAATTCAAGATTGAAATCACACAGTTACATTTGGATGGGAGCCGCTCCAGTGCTGGGTAGATGTTTTACAGTTGCTAGGAGCAAAGCACATGCTATAGCTTGAAGCTCAAAGTGCCAGACAGTCCAGGGCTTGTTGCATTATATTTGGGTCATCTCCCAAAAGTGCGATGTCATCCGCATACTCTAGATCGGTAGCTCTCTCACGCGGCAAAGTTCAACACCTGCGCCCACCAGACCAGCTAAAGCTTTCCGTAGGACATCTTCGATCGTGAAGCTAAAATGAAACGCCGAGATATGACAGCACTGCCACACCCCGCTGGAGATAGTGAACGAGGACGACAATTGTCCGTACGCTCGTACCCTGCCCTAAGTTTGGCAATATAATGCTTTCAAGATCCAAACATACTTTTCGGGCACTCCATGTCTCAGCAGACAGTTCCAAAGACTTTCGCGATCGATTGAATCAAATGCCGCTCGGATGTGAAGGAATACAACGATAGTTGGTGATGTCTTTTTCTAGTATACTTACCTTGGCAGTTGTATCTCCGCTGGAGGTTGTGTCGAGGACGAGATCTCACATCGTGTTCGCAAAGCGGGTGCAGCGTTTGCTAACCTTCGCCACCTGTGGCGTCGACGCGATGTTTCACTCCATACTAAAGGCCGAGTGTACAACGCAGTGGTGCGTGCTACACTCATTTATGGCTGCGAAACCTGGTCTAACCGAGCGGAAGATGTCCGTCGGCTTTCTGTTTTTGATACCCGTTGCCTGCGTAGAATTGCTCGCATTCGGTGGCAGCATCGTGTTACAAATATAGATGTCTGCAAGCGGGTGTTAGGACCAAATGGCCGCGGACTGAGAGAAATGCTGATGCTTGCTCGCTTGCGATGGTTGGGACATGTATTAAGAATGCCTACTCACCGTTTACCGTACCGCGCCTTATTCGCAGAGCCTGACAGAAGCTGGGAGAAAAGATCGGGTGGCCAGTCCATGACGTGGCGCGGTGGGATGAAGAAACTCACCGTAGCGCTAGGCTCAGTTGGGCGTTTCGGTTGGCCTGGGTGGGGTCCAAAGCTCCACTAATAGTTGGCTGGAACCTTACGCAAACGCCCGATATGGCTACACACCGAGTATTGGCGCCATTTATTTTATTAATGTTTCAGCATTTTTTGTTATTCCGGTAATATTTACATACAAAAACAAAAAAAAACCCGAAAAATCGCATGCAGTGAAACTACAAAAACAAGCTGCTTTTTGTGCATTTGCTTTTGCGTATTCCGCTTGCCTGCTTTCCCTTTTCCACGCGCTTGCTTATCTGCTTTCCTGCTTTATATTGCTTGGCACTTTGTCTGGCTCCAGACTTGTGCTTCATGATGATGATGATGATATACTTACCGAATTTGGTATTCCCTAGCTTTGACCTAGGTCGCCTGGGTGACGACACTGATAGATCGTCATTTTCGTGGGTTGAAATGGAGCTGGTTCGGCCTTGGCCACGGTGACATCCTAACAAATCCGGAGCAGATTCCCGTAGGCGGTTAGTTGGTGCACAGCACCTCTTTCCGGCAACTCCCTTCTGCCTTGCAAGTCGCACTTGGTTGTGAAAAGGCTAGAAAATCTGACCCGAACAAACGCCGATTGGTGCTGAGGACGTTGCTTTGTACCCAAATTCCGAAGACTCTTCGTTGACATCAATGACGCCGACTCATCCTCCAGGAGGAGATAGTCGCACAAAAGTAAGTATAGGTCAGAAATTGCGCTTAATTACTGGCCGACTCTGGCATTAGAAAACCAATAATTTCTTGAAGCCGAAAGCTGTAGAGCGTTCCAGTCAACTTCGTTAAATACTACGCCAAAATTTGATCTGTGGCTTATGGAAAGAGAGAATTGCCTTGAATAGTATGGTGGTCACTTGTTTCTAAAGATGAGTCATAAGATAGGTTTAGTACATCTTTAAGACTTTTGACAGAACGAGGTAGCGTGTTGGTGGTGAAAGTCCATCCCTGTACCTAGTCTTCTCACTTACGCGCTGTTGGAGTGTAGCCAATCGAGATAGTAATGAAATTCTATAACAAATCTTCCGAGTGTCTCAGTCAATGATCGGTAGGCTGAAATCACCTACTCAATAGACCCGTGGTGGTGTTCTGAGCAACCTAGTTATAATTTTCTTATGTTCCTGGTCCTCCTCTTCAGATGCACAGGGTGACCAATAAAACAGTCTGCGCCGAAACCCTATCTTCATTCCCCTATACAAGGGAGTCGCGCGGCCTCACTTGGAATACTGTGTTTAATCCTGGGCACCGTACTGAAAAAAGTTATCGCATGTCTCGAAAGGGTCCAGCGCTTTGCGACTAAGATGATTGAGTGTCAGACATGTAAAACCTATGAGGCAAGATTCAAGGACCTTGATCTGTTCTCACACAGAGACGGCGGATGCGAAGCGACTCAATAGAAGCCTTTAAGATTCTAAAGGGTCTCACGGGTGACAATATTACTGAATTACTTAAAATTGCCCCTAAAACATCTACAAAGAGTAATTCTATGAAGCTTCTTAAGAGTAGACCCTGGCTGCTGGTACGTGAGCACTTTTTCATCAGACGTTTGGTTAACTCCTAGAATAAGCTTCTATATGGTTTAGTAAACCACCCCAACGTGTTAAGCTTTAACAGGGAATTAGACAAATTGTATACAAATTGTCTAATAAAAAACTTAAAAAAACACAAAAACGTATTGTCCCATTTTCCATCTCATATCTTTCTAGGCCTGGCAGCGTCTTAGCCCACGTCCAGTCTATGACTGTGCTGCACTTTGAATCGATTAGGCTAGTAATTTCATACACCATACATTGTTCACGCATATTATTGCGTGGTTTCCTGAATCGATGACCTATCACCGTGCTGGTGAAGAGAACCCCTACCTAACTTTCCAGATATACGGAAACAAGAACGCGTGAATTGTACGAACTTTATACTCAATATCGAAATGCCAGGTGCTCAACCGATTACCGTCGAAGGATATCTGGGCGCGTGATTGGCTTTTAGCCACCTTCAGCCCTGTGCAGCATTAACTTGAACACCA
Source organism: Atriophallophorus winterbourni (assembly GCA_013407085.1). Classification (NCBI taxonomy): domain Eukaryota; kingdom Metazoa; phylum Platyhelminthes; class Trematoda; order Plagiorchiida; family Microphallidae; genus Atriophallophorus; species Atriophallophorus winterbourni. The sequence continues at coordinate 12,627 of JACCGJ010014280.1, forward strand.
ACTATTCAACATTGCTTTATGTGTTTTTATATTTCCACGCTTAAAATTATCGTAGATTGTGTATGAGCGAAACTTTTGAGAGAAATCCCTCCATGAAAATTATGCAGCGGTGGATGTCACGAGTCACGTTGTGTAAAACCGGATATATCTTTCCAGAGAAGTCAGTGGTGAACCTCAAACGGGAATTCCTCCTATGGTGTAGTCATCATTGCTACACTCCTGCTTTTATCGAAAAAGAAGAGTATCTATACTCCTCCTTCGCACCTACCGTCTAGTCTATCCGATCTAACAGCTGAAGAGGTACGAAGAAAATTTACGAGGGCCAAGCAGGATTAATTTCAGAAGCACGCCTAACAAGCGCCGCAGTGCTTTACACGAATGCGTGCACCATAAGGAAAAAGTGAACTGAGTTCTCTCTTGGTGTGGCTGAGTTACATTCCAGGGTTTTAGCGTTTTCTGAGACCTGGCTGTCCGCGCTTGATGATGTGATAATAAACATCAGCGAACAGTATCTCGTCATTAGATGCAATAGACCTGGCGATAGGAGAGGCGGTGGCG
>JACCGJ010014281.1:0-18014 GCA_013407085.1 Atriophallophorus winterbourni
CATAGCCGAGGGTCGCAGTGGGGATAAGCTCCCACTGTTTATAAAATGCTCCCATATGGCATGCGTCTCAAATAGCCTCTGACAACCAAGTCCAGCTTCTGGCCTGCACGAGTGGCTCCCCGAGCCCGGCGAAACTGCTTCTACCAACAGGAGAAGGGGCGAAGGCGAGTGACTGGCGCCTGAAAACCAGTTTGCTTCGGGCAGATGGAGCTCGTTAGCCTGGGACGGCATTTCATCTAAGAAAAGGAAAACCCTGATTTTAAACCTCCGCTGCCTTGCGGGATACCCGATCGCGGAACGGCTTCGGGAGAAAACCCTGAGGAAAAATCTGGAACAGAGTTTGGTGGACAGTTAGTTGGTGCACACCAGCTCTTTTTGGCAACTCCTGCTGCCTTGCAGGTTGCACTTGGTTGTGCAAAGGCTAGAGAAGCTGACTCGAACAAACGCCGAGTGGTGCTGGGGACGCCGCTTTGTACACAAATTCCCAAGAATCTTTACTGAAGCCGACTCATCCTCCAGGAGGAGATAGTCGCACAAAGTAAGTAAAGTACACGCTGGAGTCTCACTACCATTTCTATTTCAATCCCCCCCTCATATCTGTCTAGGCCTGGGCAACCTGACAGTATCTTAGCCCACGTGCAGTCTCTGACTGTGCGGTACTTTGCCTGGATCAGGCTTGTGCTTTCATACACGATTGTCTAACCCTTCGAACTTACGTAAGTCACACTATCTACGTTTGTCCACTGATGACGATGCCATGGTATCTGGTCAAGCTGGTGTCGGAATCGTCTTGAGTGAGCGAGCTGAGGTCGCACTGTTAGACTGGATCCCAGTCGACAGTCGCCTTTGTGCAGTAAGACTACAGGGTCCGTGCAAAAAAGGCCGATTTCGCAACCAATCCCGCGACCTGTTTGTGGTTGCTGCCTATGCACCGACTAATTGTAGCTCTGAACGTGACAAGGATGAGTTTTATGGAAGATTACAAGAACTCATTATACTTGCATCGAGGAGTGACATCGTTGTCCTAGCTGGAGACATGAATGCACATGTTGGCCGTCTATCCTTAAACGAGCATTTCGTGGGTGGACAGTTTGGTCTGGATTGTCATCGTAATGACAACGGCGAAAGATTGCTTAACTTGTGCTCAGAGCACAGACTGTACCTTGCCAGCACTAACTTCCGCCATTCGAAGCGCCACTGCTCCACTTGGAGATCTCCGTCGGCGGCCTTGTTCACGCAAATTGACCATATTGCTATCAGCTACTCCTGGCGAGGGAGTGTGCAAGATTGCCGCTCCTACTGGGGCACCTGTCTAGAGTCCGATCATGCGTTAGTCTGTGCTTTGCTCTCGATGCGCTTTGGTGGGAAACATAGAAATGTTGCCAGGCAGTTGAATGTTGCTAGGCTTAACGATGTCCCGGTTCTCCGAGGGTTTCAGGCCAATTTGAGTCTGCATCTGTCTACAGTTCCCCAAAATAGTATCGATGACCAATGGAGTGGGATTCAAACCTCCTTGGAAACAGCCGCGTTGGATAGTTGTGGGTTGACTTCCCGTGTACCTCAGCACTGGGTTTCTGCGAATTCTCTCCAATTAATGGACCAACGTCGGTTGCTTTCTGCTGATAGCATACATGATGCGTCACGAAGGCTTATTAAACGTAAACTGGTTGCCAGTTTGAGAACCGACAGGGAAAGTTGGTGGAGTTCTAAGGCTACGGAAATGTAATCTGCGGCAGCTGTAGGCAATTTCAGAAAATTGTTCCAACTCATCAGAACAACTGGAAGCGGGCGACCAGGCATCAGTGAGTTGATACGTGAAGCAGATGGTTTGCCAGTTTTTAACATGCACAGACGCATGGAGCGATGGGCAGAACATTTTGAAGCACAGTTTAACTGGCCTTCTGCACCCACTGATATCGAGAATACGGAACACTGTACCCCATGGTCGATTTCTCTTGAGGCTCCGACTCAATCAGAGATTTACAGTGTAGTCCGGAGCCTTAAGCGCCATCGGGCATCAGGTGCTGATGCTTTGCTTCCGTCATTGTTCAAAGATGGCGGTTTCGCTTTAGTTCGCGAACTTCAAGCGCTGTTCGCCAACATATGGGCTGAGGAACGCGTTCCGATCCCTTGGAGAGAATCAGTAATTGCTCCTATTTTCAAAAAGGGACGGCGCGATTCCTGTGAAAATCATCGGGGTATCAGTCTCATTTCAGTAGCTCCTAAAATACTGGCGTCCATTCTGCTTCACCGATTGAGTATCAAACGGGAAGAGCAAATCCGTGAGGAGCAAACTGGGTTTCGTGCCGGCCGAGGGTGCATAGATCAAATTTTCACACTCCGTCAGTTACTGGAGCAACGCCACACTTTTCGTAAACCAACTATCGTGGTATTCCTTGACATCCGAGCGGCATTCGATTCAATCGATCGTGAAAGTCTTTGGAACTGTCTACTGAGACATGGAGTGCCCGAGAAGTATGTTTGATCTTGAAAGCATTATATTGCCAAACTTCGGGCAGGGTTCGAGCGTACGGACAATTGTCGTCCTCGTTCAATATCTCCAGCGGGGTGCGGCAGGGCTGCCCTATCTCGCCGTTCCTTTTTAACTTCGCGATCGACGATGTCCTGAGAAAAGCTTTAGCTGGCCTGGTGGGCACAGGTGTTGAACTTCTGCCGGGTGAGCGAGCGACCGATCTAGAGTATGCCGATGACATCGCACTTCTGGGAGATGACCCTCATATAATGCAACAAGCCCTGGACCGCCTGGCACTTGAAGCTTCAAGGTATGGCATGTGCTTTGCGCCTAACAAGTGTAAAACACTTACCCAGGATTGGAGCGGCTCTCTTCCAAACCTAACTGTGTGCGATGTCAATCTTGAATTGGTCGACAGCTTTGTTTACATTGGCAGTTGTATCTCCGCTGGCGGTTGTGTCGAGGACGAGATCTCACATCGTGTTCGCAAAGCGGGTGCAGCGTTTGCTAACCTTCGCCACCTGTGGCGTCGACGCGATGTTTCACTCCTGCGAAACCTGGTCTATCCGAGCGGAAGATGTCCGTTGGCTTTCTGTTTTTGATACCAGTTACCTGCGTAGAATTGCTCGCATTCGGTGGCAGCATCGTGTTACAAATATAGATGTCTGCAAGCGGGTGTTAGGACCAGGTGGCCACGGACTGAGCGAAATGCTGATGCTTGCTCGCTTGCGATGGTTGGGACATGTATTAAGAATGCCTACTCACCGTTTACCGTACCGCGCCTTATTCGCAGAGCCTGACAGAAGCTGGGAGAAAAGATCGGGTGGCCAGTCCATGACGTGGCGCGTTGGGATGAAGAAACTCACCGTAGCGCTAAACTCAGTTGGGCGTATTCGTTTGCCTGGGTGGGGTCCAAAAGCTCCACCTAATAGTTGGCTGGAAACCTTAAGCGATATGGCTACAAACCGAAGTCAGTGGCGCCAGTGTATTTTATTATGTGTGTCATAATTTTTTTATTCGGTATTATTTTACATGAAAAAACAAAAATAACAAAAACAAAAAAAATCGCATGCAGTGAAACTACAAAAACAAGCTGCTTTTTTGTGCATTTGCTTTTGCGTATTCCGCTTGCATGCTTTTTCTTTTCCACGCGCTTGCTTATCTGCTTTTCCTGCTTCATATTGCTTGGCACTTTGTCTGGCTCCAGACTTGTGCTTCATGATGATGATGATGCTATACAGCTAACACCGTGCTGTATTGATTCGCAACCGGTAGTGAGCTGCATACGAAAAAAACGAGTCTCACGACCTTGCCTATTTTTATTTTCCTTCTCATATCCGTCTAGGCCTGAGCAACCTGACAGGATCTTATCACACGTGCAGTCTATGACTGTGGGGTAGTTTGCCTGGATCAAGTTTGTGTTTTCATACCTATGTAGAAAGATAAAAATGACAAGCCAACGGCTTACCGACTTAGAGCATCATCTTCATGAAACACATCATCAACACAAAAGAAAGTGCCAAGCATTATGAAGCATGGTAGCGCGACAGTTTCCTTGAGGCTTTCACCGTCACGCATCATAACAAGCTTTCCTCGCTTCCTTACTTGACAATATATATGATTCGTAAAACGCTCCTAGTAGATGTCTTCAATAATACCACCACTGATCATGATTTTGAGCCATGTCACTATCATCATCATCATGAAGCACAAGTCTGGATCCAGACAAAGTGCCAAGCAATATGAAACAAGAAAAGCAGATAAACAAGCGCGTGAAAAAGAGGTAAGTTTGACTGCGGAATATGCAAAAGCAAATGCGCAAAAGCAACTTGTTTTTGTAGTTTTACTGCATGCGATTTCAGTTTTTTTTATTTTTTCCATCAAATATAATATAATAATAATATACGGGATAAAAAATTAAAACAAAATCAAATACAGTGACCTCACTGACTTCGGTTTCCAGCCAACTATTAGGTAAATCTTTTGGACCCCACTAGGCAAACGAATACGCCCCACTGCGCCTAGCGCTACGGTTAGTTTCATCATACCAACGCTCCACGTCATAAACTGGCCACCCGATCGTTTCTCCCAGCTTCCACCAGACTGCGAATAAGACGCGTTATGGTAAACTGTGATGAGGCATTCTTAAAGCATGCCCCAATCATCACAAACGAACAAGCACCAGCATTTCTCTCAGTCCATGGCTTCTGTCCTAACACCCACTTGCAGACATCGAATGCGAGAAATCCTACGCAGGCAACGGGTGTCAAAATCAGAAAGCGGACGGACATCTTCCGCTCAGATGGACCAGGTTTCGCAGCCATAAAGGAGTGTAGCACGCACCACTGCGTTGTACACTCGGCCTTTAGTATGGAGTGAAACATCGCGTCGACGCCACAGGTGGCGAAGGTTAGCAAACGCTGCACCCGCTTTGCGAACACGATGTGAAATCTCGTCCTCGACAACCTCCAGCAGAGATACGACTACCAACGTAAACAAAGCTGTCGACCAATGCAAGATTGACATCACACACAAAGAGCGAAGAAGTTCGCCGCCATGTTAGGACGAGTCATTAATATTCATTTGCCCAGCCAAGTTTTTAACAAGTTTCAAAGCTTTTATATGCATTGAGTACAGAACAAATTCACTTGAGCCAGTGCATTATATTCTGTCAGCCAACGCCTTTATTCAAACGTTTTTAAATAAACTAAAACCCTGTACCATGTGCAGTGAAAGTAAAAACCATTCGCTGTATGTATTCATTTGTATTTGGTTACTTGTCCATACACTTATTTGAATTGTTTGCTGGACATGTCTGGCTCCTGAATTGTGCTTGTTAAAACACCAGGGTTGTACAGATTCGTATTTCGTGAAGGATTGTGGATACATTTGCCTTATCTCATGTTGCAATTGTTGGATGTGGTTTATTCGACGCATTACCCTTTCATTAATTACATAACGACATTCTAGAATTCTTTTCAGCCCTATTTCGTATTGCATTGCTGAACTTGTTTTTTATCAACTCATGTCACAGGTAAGCTATAAATGTTGCTTTATTCTGAGAATTCCATTTGCAATGAATTAGCCGCTGATAACCTGACTCATGATCCGAATTCAAGCAGAATATTTTTCTCTAATAAATTCAATGCCTGGCTCCGTTATGAGTGGTTGTATTCGGTGACTGACAGGTATTGTTTTTAAAAATCTATCGTACTTCAGAGAAATATTCTTGGGTCCGAATGATTTTCAAGTAATTTTGTCCGAGCATTTTCCTGCACTGAAAACGAGGAGGTTGTCACGTGGCCAGTGGTCTCTTATCCGAAGAATCATCGGCAGGCCCAGGCGTTTTAGCTCTAATTTTCTCATCGAGGAGCGTGAAAGTATACAAACAAGGCGCCGGAGTCTGTTATATTTGCAAAATATTCTAAGTGGTCCTCCGGAGCCCGTTATCTCTGGTCATTTGGACTCATTGTTATCTTCCTTCCCATTAAGCACTACTATACCACCCCGTTTACCCCCTGGGACGAAAGTCGTGGCAAGGTAAGTTATCTTGAGTAATATGACTTTTAGGTTAACTGATCGTACTTCGAAACTATTTTTCGGAATTATTGAGGACCCGATCTCAGTTGCACCGAATTATGTTGTGCGTTTAGCTCGTTCCGTTTTTCACATTAAGTCGTCCGATCGAATTGACTATTATCCCAATCAATTGTGTACTGTATCCGCTGAAGATGTCTACCCCTTATCGAATCAGCAATTACCCCCATCTGTCCCATTGTCCGCTTTGCGCTGCAAGCTCAAGGAAAGGTCACAAAGCTACGCCGAAACCCTCGCAAAGGCTAATCACAATCCATTCATCCAATCTCCTCTCCGAGATATAGGAAATTGTCATGAAAGCGCCATTGGTATGTTTATTAGACCTAATGTTTTCAGGCTCTGAAGTAAAACCGTCAACTTCGCTTGGTCTTAGCAATTCTAGTGTGACATCAGCTGTGCACGATCAATTATTTGACGCTAATCCATCCATTATTTCAAATGTGGAAAGTGGACAATGCTACCCTGCCCATAATTTACCTGTTTCTCATTCGAGTGAAATCCAAACAAACCTATCCTTCCTAGCAAGTCTTGTAAGTTACTTTCTTATTATTTAATGTCGAACCAAACAAGGCAAAAGCAGATAGACAATTGTTTAATGTGTAGTTGCCTTGTTATTAATATTATTGCATCTAATCCCACACTATTTGCCGCTCCCTTGTCATTATCGTGGCACAAATTACATGCCCTTTTATAGCATCGAACAAAGTAGCCGCCGTCTCTGGGACTGCTCATATGCTTCGGTTTTATTTTCACGCTATGTCTAGCATCTTGCAGCATCGTTAAGGTTCAATAACAGATAATATTTCCTTTGTGACAATGTAACTTTATGCGGCGGCGTAATTCAATCTCTATAACTTTAGCTAAATGAAGAATTATTTTTGAGAAAATCTGGCTGAATGACAGGTCTATTTTTATTGCCACATCATTGTATCATTAGTTCGATTGTTGATTAAATAAAAAACGATTTAACCAGTTTCAGGAGTGCTCACATCTCCTGCACTAACACACCATGACTGTTTCTCGCTGTTTGCATTCATCAGGTGAAAACAGTAAGTTGAGATTCACTGAGTCTCGAAACTGGAAAAGTACTAAACCAAGTTATGCTTGAAACCCACTGTTAATCAGGTCGGCACAACCGTCTTTTCGATAACCGATACACAGTTGATTTCAGTCAACCAATCAAATCAATGGAAATAATCAGTGATCGTGACTTAGATCCACAATGTGGATCGTATGTGCGGTCGTGCAGCACTTTGTGCTGTGCGGCTAACCGTGCTAAATTGATTGGCCACCCGTAGTGAGCTGCATGCTGAAACAGGCTGGAGTCTCACTACCATTTCTATTCTGTTTTCTCTCTCATATCTGTCTAGGCCTGGGCAACCTGACGGTATCTTAGCCGGCGTGTAGTTTGTGACTGCACAGCACATTGCCTGGATCAGGCTTGTGCTTTCAATCTATCAGCGTTAATTGGGAGTGCATCGGTCAAATCCGTTTCAAGTCGCGTCCTTATATGGACTAAGCTACTGCACACAGGCTTTAATTTTTAAAAGGGGTGGAAATAACCGGTCAACATTTGGCATAATTACTGAATTTTCCTGTCAGTCAAGTCTCACTGTAGGTTTCACTTTAGTGAATTCACCCTAATGGTTTCACATTTTCAGTAGGTGCTATCGTTAATCGAGAATCGTCTAATTGCGAAAGTATAGTTTCAGATCTGTGATGATGATGATGATAGTTACAGATTCGTGTATTTCACAATCAATTTGATCTATATTCACAAACTTTCATAGCGCCTACCACATGAGCAGTTCACTGTTGACAGTTGTCAACTGTCATTTATCATACTGATGAGTACAGAAAGCATTAAACAGGTCGTGCGCGTGATGACATAGCGTTAAACTTCAATATTTTTCGAGATTTCGTTTTTCGTCGCACTGGGTGCTCATGTATGTATATATGAAAGCACAAGTCTGATCCAGGCAGTGCCGCACAGTCAGAGACTGCACGTGGGCTAAGATACTGTCAGGTTGCCCATGCCTAGACAGATATGAGGAGGGGGAATAAAAATGGTACTGAGATAACCGCGTGTTTCTGCATGCAGCTCACTACCGTTGGCCAATCACTTCAGCACGATGTTAGCCGCACAGTACAAAAATGCTGCACGATTGCACATCCGTGCCAACGGTAGTGAGCTGCGTGCGAAAACGCGCTGGAGTCTTACTGCCATTTCTATTTTTCTTTTCGTTCTCATATCTGTCTAGGGCTGTGCAACTTGACATTATCTTAGACCACGTGCAATCTCTGACTGTGCGGTTTTATGTTACATGCTATATGTCGTCAATGATATCATCAAAAATTCGTATGCCTCTTTTAACCATTATTTCGTATTCTGCCTTATCGGATAGATAGCTTTAATATCGTAATACCGATATTTCTGTGATTCGTAAATATCAGATAAGCTCAAGTCTACGTTCAGTTTTTAGACGAGTGCCTTTCTCGCGGAAGATTTTACGCTAAGTAGTCTTTTTATATTTATTAAACACGTTACTTTGGCTATACATGAAGGTCAATCATATTTCCGAGTAGTGCGCCTTGAGATGTTGACTCTGCGACATGACATGCTCTAGCTACTGTTACACTACTGCAGTATAATGTTTGACACTTAGTATACCTTGTGCGACAAACGTACTTTCATACACCGAGCGAATCTTATCGCAGAAACAAAGCGTAACTTCGTTAAGACACGACTGGTTTACTAAAAATGTTTGAAGCGCCAGACTTTACTACTTACTTTACTCTAAAACCACATTTTTGTGTAACATTGAGAAAGGTTTTTTCTTTTGCTGCAAAAATGAAGATACATTTGGTGTTTTAGATTGTCATATAATTCCATTTAGATTTTGATCGCAACCTTCTTAGGTCTCGCGTTACTTTATGTTGAAGTGCGTGCTTCTTGGTGTACGATGCATGATGTTCTATTTCCGTTGTCTTTATTTAACATATTGTACCGATTGAAACACTTTTCCTATATGTTTTAATTAAGGTTAGACAGCGATTTGAACTCAATTGTGCTATTCAGATTTATTACTGCACGTAGTGGCATTATATGAGCGTCTGTTATTGTTAAGAATGGCGAGGGATTGAAAATAGTTTTATCAGGTGCAAAATAGCTTTCAAGCACTTTGAAAATAACCTCAGGGGTTCGCTTGTTTGATATTACCGAAATTTGAACCTTGTAGTGAATTCTGCATACACAGCACGCGACAATACATGTATGTATGAAAGCACAAGCCTGATCCAGGCAAAGTGCCGCACAGCCCGAGACTGCACGTGGGCGATATTACTGTCTTCCTCATATCTGCCTAGGTCTTGGCAACATGACAGTATCTAAGCCCATGTGCAGTCTCTGGCTGTGAGGCACTGCCTGGATCATGCTTGTGCTTTTATACCATTACAAGCATACCCCAAATAAGGTTAAAAATCTCTCTTCCACGTGGATGCGCTCTTGTTCACTGTCGGTAAACGTTTATTCTTTCACAGGTAAAACTTTTCAAACTTTTGGAAGAAAAGAGTGTATCCGTAAATAAATTGAAAGAAATGAATGATACTGCTGAAGCTAAGGTTCGTTGGTCCAATTTATCGATTAATCATCTCATAGCTCGCACAAAACGAAGACATAACCGTGCAGTTCCAACACAGTTACGCCACATTGATATTGCATCTGGACAAGCTTAACCAAGATCTGAAGCATCACATGGAAGTTGTTATGGTAAATGTTTCTATGGTGAGTTAACGACTCATTTTCCGAATTTTCGTTCTCCTTTCGTATATTCACGTCTTCTAATTATTTGAAGTTCCATAAATTCTCACCACACTCTTATTAATGTTTCCTCACGTCGCGTTTCAGAAATTATACTTTATTTTGTTGCTGTTTACCGATCGTTTATTTGCCACTACGAGTATCAGGACATCGATGTGTCAAATATCGTTGGCGTATGATGTGTACTTGAACTCCTTGCTTAATGAGACGAGCGTAATCTGTTTTATTTATCGCTTTTCATTGCATGGATGAGCAATCTCGCAGTACCTTTGTACTGTGTAGGTAACACCGTGTTAAATTGATTCGCCACCGGTAGTTAGCTGCATGCGAAAACACGCTGGAGTCTCACTACCATCTTCCTTCCCTGTCTGGTATCTTTCTAGTCCTTGGCAACATGGCAGTATCTCAGCCCATATGCGCTTCATGACTGTGCTGCACTTTGCCTGCTTTTGATTTATAATATAATACTTTTCATTGATCTTGGATGATTGTAACCACCTAATAGATTGATCGTTAAATGCCGTTTAAGCATCAGTCGCAAACACTAGTCGCATTGTTGACAAACCTTTGTCGGTCGGCCGGTTTCCTCTGGTTACAGTTTGCACTTACCGGTGGCGACACTAAGATTGCGTTGCGCTGCATCACATAAACGTTACGTCGACTTTACGCTGAACTCTCTCTAGTAATGTTCAGTTCAGTATTGTTCAGTTTTCCGTTAGGACTAACATGATCGTTGATAATTATCGGTTTCCCTGTAACGAGGCGAATCAAGTCGTATTGTTTCACACGTATTTTTCTAACGGACATCAAAACCCATTCACACTAGGGTGTGGTGAAGGATTATGGTTAAGCGTGGTTCTCAAATATGCGTGATCAAGATTGAATTCGGGCATCCTCACGTGAAAAGGACCTGCGTTACCGCTGCCGCCCAATGCATTGCAGGGAACAACTGATGCTATACTTCATTGTTCCGAATATCCTGGATGCTATACGCATTGCGCGGATGTGCAATCGTGCAGCACTTAGGTGCTGTGCAGCTAACACCGTGCTAAATTGATTTGCCACCGGCAGTGAGCTGCATGTAAAAACGCGCTGGAGTCTTACTGCCATTTCTATGTTTATTTTCGTTCTCAAATCTGTTTAGTGCTGGGCGACTTGACAGTATCTTAGACTACGTGCAGTCTTTGATTGCGCAGCCCTTTACCTGTATCAGGTTTGTGATTTCATACATACACACACGCATTACCCTTGTGTATGGTATAAGCTAAGGAATAGCTTACATGATCATTATAAAGGAATGAAGAAGCTTAATTTTAAAATACTCGATATTTCCTTTTAAGATGAATGTTGACAAACAAACAAAATTTGTAAATGTCGCGCAAACCAATACTTTTGGATAAAATACATAACGCAGCGACAAAATAAATTTGATTGTTCACTAGGAAGTTTCTTTTAACAACTATATCTTGACGCAAATAAATTAAAGACATTCGGGATAGCAGTGTGATATGTTTCGGTGGAGTCTTTATTAATGATTGGAATTTGAGAGCATGGCAAAATAAGTGGGAACTACCCGGAATTATAATATTAATGAGTCGAGAACGTGGCGTGCTGTTTTACGACTCTTTCTAGAATGTCCTCATGACAATCAGAGCTTGGTCAATGAAAAAATCTTTGAAATTAAGTCGGAAACATACTTATTAAAGTGTACAAAAAGATTTGGAAAAATGCAAAAACTAGTGAATCAAGACATCAGTTTAGACTCAAAGCCTATAGGTATTCACAAGGAATTATAAATATTAGCAACAATGATTCTTAGATTAAATCAATTCCGTTTTTCGATACTGTATACTTTAAGGCATACACTTTAGCTCTAGCTCCGTCCGAAAGCTAGAGTTGTATGCTCACTCAGTTTCATAGAGGCCACTTTTCCTTCCTGCTGCAATTCGCCTGAATTTAGACTTGTGCTTTTATACATGCATACATAGCAACGTGTATGCATATTTTTTTAAGAAAAATTATCTATCCATGTTATTGGTTAAATGTGTGGAAACGCTCCTGCTTTACTTACAAATGTAAGCTAAGTGGTGTTGTGCATTTTTATTATCGCAACCGTTTCAGCACCCCCTTTTCTCATAATTAACAAAATGCAGATCGCTCGGGAGCAGAACATGGAGGTAGCTCATATCACGGAATGGCGTCGGCGCTGTTACGACGAAGCGCAAGAGATGATCGCACGAATAAGACTCCAGCAAGTAAGTTCCTTTTTACCAATATCTTTGGTATCAACTGACTTTAGTTACTACTAAACGAAGTCGAACGTTTTAAAAGAATATATGCGGATGTGAAACCGGCATCTTTCATTTTCGCGGTGTATTTTGGCGAATTTTTGCTGTTTGGCTCATCTCACTGTCATTTTCTCATATCTGTCTAACTCCGTGCAACCTGGGGATGAGCAGCTACCGCTCTCGACTGCTGGTCGTAGATCAAGCAGTCAGCATCGATCGACCGAGTACTGCGTATCGCTGTGGGAGAGATTGTTTTCCCCGAATCGGACTGTTACGTCATTCGAGACGTTGTGGAGCATGAAACCACCATGGCCTTCTGATGTACATCCATGGTAGATATCGGCAAAGTAGGTCAACTAAGGCCGCGCTGTATAGCTGCACAACAACCGGAAAATCACTGTTATAATCACTTGCAGTTCCTGCTCAAGCGGGATTACATCGCATTCCACGTGGATATACTTTATTCATCTAGTTCTATGCAATAGGGCTCTTTTCCCTGGTTGTGATCAAGCAAGTTTTGTGTTTGAATTCTTTAATTCATCCGAGCGAGCTTTGACCGATCATCTTGTTAAATATGTCGAATTATCACGTATATTACACAATTTCAGAATCGCTTGAACCACAACTCGGACGAGACCAACATAGACCTCGTTGCCAAGTTGAGTTGCCTGTTGATTCACCTTTGTGTAAGTCTAATCCATGTCATATATTATTAATACACTTTAGAACTTATCCGATCATCGTTCCATGACCCAAAGTTTGGCGTGTATTGAGGAACTAATTCGAGAACTACGCCTACAACTTCATCCGAACAATTTGAAGTAATTACGTGCATGTTTCGCTCATTCCCTATTCTAAGGAGTTTTGAAATGACCGTGGAGCATTTGATCAGCCAGATCATTCAAGCCGTGACCGGGTCCATGAATTTGCAGTGGACGAACGCGGATTGTGCTTATATCGGGCAACCCGATGGCTTCTTTCAGGAAAACGCTGACTGCATTTGACATTGAGATTTTTTAACCCCGGGGCTTTCACCCACTTGTGTGTTGTACGTAAATCAATTCTTGGCTGTGTTCTGTTTGTTCTAGACTTTCTTCGATAAACGTTTTACATTCAATCGGTTTTTTTCTCATGATGATAGGAACCTTGTGGCGAGTAATTATGTTTGTTGAGAATGGCCATATTATCAGATTTTAAGCTACTCACTGTTCATGAGGTACCCGTACGCCTGTCCGGTATCTTGACGAGCTTGCTAACTCACGCTTCATAATTTCCATCCAAACTTAAGTACCAGGAATCTCTTAGGCATATACATCCCGACTGCACTTCAGCGAAGTTCTATAACGTGTTGTGTGATGCGCGCCGAAATCTGCTTCGATGTCGAAACAGCTGTGAATAAATGTAGATTTGATGCTATGCCTGATGTCGTCAACAATGTTATTGGATCAGCCACACTTAAAACAGCACGTGTCGAGCCTGTATGTAGTGAAAGTGCAGCCAATGGAGAGATAGATCGAACATTTACATTTCGGCGACTACGGGGCACGTCGTTTAAGCGGTTGAGCCTCTAGAGCCAATACAACAACAAGCCTCTCAGCCAAAGTAAGTGCATCGGATTCGGAATGAATACTCTATGGAACTTGTCGACCGAAACAAAACTGTCGTAATACATTCATTTATGAATTGCTGATTCAACATTGACGCCGAAAACCTCACGCTAATTAAAAGTAATTCGAGAAATGCGAAAAATACCGGGGATTCACTTTTGTGCGTTGTCATTAATCGTTTGATAGCTGTGGCTAAACGTGTGTACTCGAAATCTAATATGGCTTCGCAAGGGCAGGCCAGCCATAACTATGGTCGCATCACAAGCTCTGTCGGAAACAGTATCCCACTGTATGATTAGATTTCATTGATTTACATTTTCGGCTATGATACCGAAGATAGGTTCTCATAGGTTCTCTGTAATAACATGAAGAGTTGAGTTTATTCTGATAAAATAGCTCGAAGCTTTTGGAATAACGGGAATGTTGCTGAATTTGATAAGGGACTATCTTACTGATAGACAAGTTCGCGTTGGCAGCACCCTCTCTAGAAAAATAGATGTCGCAAGCGGAGTCCCGCAAGGCTCGGTGCCTGGACCTCTTCTTTTCTTGGTGTATGTGAACGATATAGTAGAGGATATTGAATGCAACTTGATACTGTTTGCCGATGATATTATGTATGTATGAAAGCACAAGCATGATCCAAGCAAAGTGCCGCACAGTCAGAGACTGCACGTGGGCGATATTACTGTCAGGTTGCCCAGGCCTAGACAGATATGAAGGGGGGAATAGAAATGGTAGTGAGACTCCAGCGTGTTTCAGCATGCAGCTCACTACCGGCGGCCAATCAATTTAGCACGATGTTAGCCGTACAGCACAGAAATGCTGCATGATTGCACATCCGTGATATTAAAATATAGAAACGTGTTATGTCTGTTAGTGACTGCGGCATTACAACGGGATCTGTGTACTTTATTTCGTTGGTCCTAGACAAATGAGTTACCATTTAACCCGGTGAAATGTTAAATGCTGCGGCTTGGAAGATCTCTGCACCACACGTATCAGCTTGCAGCGCAAGATCTTGTCTGGACCACCGTAGGAAAAAGATCTCGGTATCTGGGTGTCGTTTAACCCTACGTCTGGACATCATTGCCGAACAGTGTGCAATAAATCCTACCGTGTCTTCTAAAAACGGATATTCAGGATTTTCACGCCAGAAACCTTACCCCGGTTAATTAATACGTATATTCGATCCAAGTCTATTTACTACGGCTGAGGAAGGATAGTGAACTACTTGACAGGACTTATCATCGTGCGACAAAGATGGCCTCCTTTTACAGAAATTTGCCTTTCAAAGAGCGAATGTTAAACATAAATCTACACGATTTTACCCAACGACGGATACGGAGTGACCTGTTGGCATTCAAAATCGTGCATACTGAAAATCATCCCCTAAAACACTTACTAAAGCCCAATGACCGTAGCGGACACGAAAACATTGAAGGCTTTCAGCACAGCCGCATGCTTCGATTGCGCTATCGTAGGAATTTTTCCGGTAAGAATTTTTGTATCACTCGGAACATTTTGCCTGAAGAAATCATACGCTCGGAATCTGTCGAGGTTTTCTCTTCTAAAGTTGATGAGTATATGACGAACCATGCGGTATGACTGTCCCTATAAATTTAGGAAGATTTTATGTTTACTCGATATACCTCTTCATCCTATGGTTATTGTTAAGCTTACTGCTTTTTCCACCATAAAAGTTTCTAAGTTCTGGGTTATTTTAACCCCATGGCGTCGAGCTACGGTGTGCCATTTTCCAACCCTCAACCGTAAACAATTTAAGTGCTTTCGCCCCATTTTTTTAACCTTAGGCAACTCGTATAATTACTGAAATCCTGGATGCGTAACCGTTGTAATGTGCTGACGAGTTTGAAGCATAATGCCCCATGAGCAACTGCCGTCTACGGAGCCAATAACGCACACTATTGTTTGATGTTTGGACCGCATGTAAGGTTATCATTTGTTCTCAGCACCCCAGCGCGAAACCACCTTAGTTAACACGTCCGTTTGTGACGCTTAACGGACGATTAATTTAGCAGAAACGTCAAGAAACATGCTGGCAGCAGCGCCGATGTAGTTAAGGCACACATTTATCTCCAAGCATAAGCAACGGCAGGCTAATCGATGTTTCATTTTTATGAGAAACATTCAGTTTTAAAACAAACGCGATGGAAAAAGTAACGCATCCAAGCAAGCTTTAATAACCTCAACACAACCCGTCCTCTCCTGGTGCTTTATTGATAGAAAGAGCTCCGAAAATATCAAGTTAACAATTTTATTTAGAAATTAGCAATTCAGATTCACCATGCACTGAAATCAGATAACGTGGAGCGAAGCACTGTCTTCTGTCGTTTTTGTGCAACCTCGTCATTCATTGAGGAAATTGGATGTGGGCTGTCCGCGGATTTATTTCGCTTAGTGCTAACTTTTTCATCATCCTGGTGAGAAGAAATGTCGATGAATTTTCCCACACCCGGCCGATAAACCGTTGTTGGGCCTGAAAGGAAATGATGCACATGAAATCAATAGTGTTTAACCAACGCCTAATCTTGAGTACTAGTAGCTGGAGGTGTGATTTCGCAGTACTTTTTTTCTTATATATGTTCAGACCTTGGGCAACTGGATGGTATCCTGGTCCATGTGTAGTCGACAACTGTACGGTGCTTTTTCTGGATCCATACAATTTCAGCATTTTATTCAATCCAATTTTTCCATGAAATATACACGCATGCAAACCCTTATTGAAACCTGGTCCATAGGTCAATTATAGTGATGAGATTCTACAAATTATTCGCCTCTAGCACTAGGTTCTTGTAATTGCATAGCTTCGTGTGTGTATGAAGACAAAAGCCTGGACCTGGGCGAGGTGCCGCACAGCAATTGCAAGTGGTGAGCGATACTGTCAGGTTGCCTAGGCATGCAAAAATGGAGTGGCAGTGATATTCCAGCCTGCTTCTACATGCAGTTCACTACCGGTGACGAATTACTATTAGCTGCACAGTACGGAATTGCTTCATGCTTCAATTGTTTCGTGATTTATTGCATTGACCATGATTACTTACCTAAAGGTTACGCTGCATTCGCCGCGCCGCAACCAAAGGATATGTCTTCTACAGATGAATTAATCCAGTGGGGGATCGAATTTATGAGCCATATACAAAACCTAATGAATTGTGAAAACAAAAGCATTGTGACCTCTCCCTCTTTCAGTCGTAATTTTGACAGCGGTTGGTCTGATAATCTTGGGAATAAACAGGCTTGAAGTTGGATCATTGAGCAAGCTTCATACGGACACCTATAGAGTTATCGAAATTTAACTTGCATTGTAAGATATCAGAAGGGCTGAATGCTCAAGATTCAATAGATACCAACAAAACGACCGCAAGCAGAAATAGAATACCACTCTTACCTGATTCTTTAAAACGCCGTGCTCTTTCTTCTGCTTCCAACGCTTCCTCTTCTCTTCGATTGCCAGGTTTCGGTCGTTTAGGGAGGTCTGCGTCGCTAGGTTCTCCCGACTTGGATTTCGCCCGTTCAGCGGATAACATTTCTTCTACTTCAACAAAAGGATCAACGAACACTTCACAGTTGATCAACTGAATTTCTTCCTGTGAAAAAATAATTTTGCATAGTTGCCTGTAAGTGGAAATGATCCCGTTCCCACATGAGTACAACTGTGAAGTGTTCACAATGGTATAAACATGTTCAATTTTTGCAGATTCCACAGAGTTTATGTTGATTAGCAGTTAATCCGTCGATAGTTGCTACCGGTATAATGTCCATATGGTTGATAACGGGCCTTGAGAGCCTGGCAGTATCTCACTCCACGCGCATTCTATGACTATGCAGTAATTTGCCTGACTCAAAGCTTGGGATTACATGCATACATTTCTGCTACAAATTTATAACTCCTCGATCGACGCACAGTACTTGAGAACCAAAATTAACGATGGCATTGAATTATAAATTTCTTTACTACTTTTCCACTGTATCAAGGCTTGCTAAACCTAACCTCCATCTGATGACGAAAAACAACCAGAAACCGGTTGTGGTGTGTAGATGCAGGGTATGTACAACCCGATACGAAATGGTAGTGTAAAATAGACATGAAAAACATAAATGGTGTCGCTTTGCACGCCATTTTTTCTTTTCTACTTTGCATTGCTTATACAATCGCAATTCACACAAGAGAAAAATAATGCGCACTAACAATTGTTTTCAGTTTATTA
>JACCGJ010014282.1:0-16141 GCA_013407085.1 Atriophallophorus winterbourni
TGTAGTTCGTTCGTTAAATACACGAGTTCAGTTACAGTTGTGTTCTGTCGAACTCACGGCTGGGCCAGTAGTAGCAACTCACAGTTATAACAATTGGCGACGGGGTGCGGAACAATGTCAGTGCCGATGGAATTCGTAGAAAAAGTGCTTAATCAACAGGCGCAGATGTTTGGAGAATTAATACAACGAATGGCATCCCAGACATTCAACAGTCAAAGTTCGGGACAATCAATGGAGAGTCTACTGCAACGGACGTCAGTAGCGCTGGATCTCCTACAAGAATCATTCAACATTCAGCGCAAGTTCTTAGAGGATGTTGCAGTTCATCAAGTAAACAGTTCAAGTTTAGAAGAATCAGTTCAAAGTTCAGTGAATAACGTCGATGAAATACAGTCGCATCCAGTTAATGAAGTCGAATTTGATTCATTGAAATTGAAAATGAACACAGAAGATGCTACTACAGAAGATGAGTTCCAGTCCCACAGAAATTATGAGTTACAAACTAAATTTGAATCAAAGCTGCAGTTCGACCCCGACAGTAAGTTACAAAAAGTCAGTGAAAAATGTCGCAGTGTCATGAAGCATAAACCTGAATCAAGAATAAGAGCACTGGCTTTAATCTCAGCCGCAGATGCTGTTCCATACAGCAGGAGAATCCGTAGAGAATTAAATGGTAAAAGAATACGACGAAACAAATCCCGACTTGCATGCTGGCATAGTGGAATGCGGCACTCTGGACTATTTTGCAGATACAAGCAACAAAGATGCCAGAATTGCAAAATTGTTGGTCATACAGGGAAAAAGTTTGCATTTTCAACGTGGCCCAAATTTTTACCGAAGAGAGTAGATGAAGTCATGTACAAGTACTGGCAACAAGTACAATGTAGCGAACAAATGTGGACACGCAACGCAAATAAACTCGGTCAACGATATGTAAATTTGAAGTACAAAAAACAATTAAATGCTACTCAACGAAAGGCTCGACCAAACAGACTGAAATTCCACCCAGCAACGCGCTACCTAGAGCCATCAGTTTATAAAACGAGAATCCGGCCAAACAACAGCAGCTTAGCTATCGTCCCATGTGTTAATTTTTCTTTTTTTCAAAAAGGGGAGGTGTTGTATAGGTAGTGAACGAACTATCGATTATTCATCAGCAAATATCGATCGTGAGTTTGAATTGTGCTTGGCTGACTGTCGGACATTAGTTAGCTTGCTGACTTTGTAGTTCGTTCGTTAAATACACGAGTTCAGTTACAGTTGTGTTCTGTCGGATTCACGGGGCTGCGGCCGTAGTAGCAATTCACAGTATAACAATGTACGTTTGTCATCATCAGAGAAAACCATCTCTGGGAAAAACGTGCCCGACTATCCGCCTAACACACCGAGGCATCCGAGGGACGCGCGTTTGTAAACGGCCTTCGCATTTTAGACCATTTTTCAGGCTACCGCAAATCCAGACACCCAGGTCTTTTTCTTCTTTGGTGTACTCCAGGATAATGTTGCCAAGCTTGTATGAATGAGAAAAGCTTAGCACACGACCAATGTGCATGATTTGAGACTTCTGCATGTTTAGCGGTAGGTTATTTTCAGATAACCACATTTGCACAGCATCCAAGATGGATCGAACCCAAAGTCTTGAACATTTGCAAGCATTTTCATCACACACACACCCCACAACCGTTTTCGTGGTGATAGCACTCATTAGTTAGGGCGAGTATGATCACGATTCATATGTCATGAAGCCGCGGAGAACGCGTTACAAGTTTTGAACGTCTAAGCTGCTGTTGAATCAGGCTGACACCACCAACCCGTTTAATCACATGCGCCCGCAAACATGTAGATGCCTTGAACTCGCGGGTCGGAACAAAATATCCGAATTTGTCACATATATGAAAGCACACCACGTTATCTGTTTAATGTTCTTTTAATTCACCATATTTTTAGGATCATCAATTCAATTCAATTTAATGCTCTAGAAAGCACATAGCTTTAAATAAACCACCAAATAATATGGGAATTACGAATAACATGGGTAGTAAAAGCGAGATTGGTTTGCTTACTGAGCAGTTCAGGAATCACGTAAAAATCCATAAGGCAGAAATTGTTTTCAACCGGTTGGATGGCACATGTAAATCCATGGGGTAAAGATGTATAACTTACTTCGATACATGGATTCAAAGCTTTTATGATGTAGAATATATGGATTCAATGTTTCGATTAGTCGACATGAAGTTGCCCAAGTTTGATTTGAATATATCCAAGTTGGGTGAATGTGCAACGTTACGAGGTAGGGAGTTCCAAGTAAAACATACACGTACTGAATAAAAATACCTTCGACAGTTTAGTCTCGAGTCGGGAATAAGTACTGTATAGTCATGTCTCCGGTAGGTTCGGGGTGGTACTCGTGTGAATAGTTTATTTAGGGGATGGTTGGGGGCATGCAGTATATTGATCATAAGAATCAAATCAGCTCTAAGACGGCGGTAGCGAGAGTCGAAGAGATTGAGACTTGCATTACGATCTTCGTATTGTTTGTGCCTTAAACCACGTACGAGCTTGGTTGTCCGTTGATATATTCTCTGCAAGAAGCTGATGTCCTTCTGTAGCCAGGTTGACCAAGTCTGAACCGCATACTCCATGGTTGACCTCAAGTACGTATTAATTATTTGATGAACAGTTTGCTTCGTGAAACTCCTGAACATGCGTTTTAGCAGAAGCAGTACTCTCGACGTCTTTTCATAGACAGCTGTGGTGTGATGTGACGGTTTCAACGTGCTGCTCACCCACACACCCAAGTCCTTTTCCGTATCAGTGCTTTTCGAGAATATAAGAACCAAGGATGTAGGAGAACTCGAAATGTCTTCCAACAGTCAATATCTTGCATTTTCTGACACTGAAAGGTAATTCATTTCAAACTGACCAGTCCTGTAAAGCATCGAGGTCCAGCTGAAGCTGTCTGCAATCCGCAGTGGTGCGTACTTGTGTCCACGGTTGGCTATCATTCGCAAATAACAAGATTTTGCTGCGAACAAGTTTAGTTAAGTCAATGAACGTATGTTTAATTAATCAGTTCGTTTTAAGCTTCTGTTTGTCATGGTCAGTACAAACAAAACAGAGCAGTCATATGCTGAGAAAGCGAAAATTGTTGAGCGCTTAGTATCCTACTATTGTGTTATTTACAGATTTCTATCTGTTCTGTAAAGACCGTAACATTATGTTTAGTGACTACTAAAACTGTGAAAATTCGGTAAACGAGGTAAAACATAAAAATAACCGTTAAATTAGGCTCGATAATGCTTCAAACTGTGCTATTTTAAACTTAAACGATTCGCATAAACTCATCTGACTATAAAGATTTGAAGTCATCTTGAAATTTTCAGTTTAACCGTTATTCGTAACTTATTCATTTGCATTCTTAGTATGACGCAAAACCAACGCACTCTGTTGTCATGAAAACACGTAATGAAGTGATTTTTAACGTTCGCTTAATTTTTGGGAAAATTTAAGACTCGAAAATCTGGTAATAACTGATTCCTCATGGAGCGTTATCAGATAAAATTTAGATTCTGATGTTTAGTTAAGTTTTAATTAGCTGAACATCATTTAAATCTTTGAATGAATCTGTGATTCATAACCACCTACTAATTAAACCGCGCGCTTGTCGAATCATCGTTTTGAACAAGACGGACGAGTGGACAGGTTGTCACGTGATGTGCGGGGAAGCGAAATAATTCAGGCGATCGATAACAAGTCATCGCGATTTTGAATCGCCAAGGTTGTCCGAATTTAATGCGGGAAATTCAAATTTATTGAGTAGATTAATTTAAGAATGAAGCTTGTAATATTCTGATCATTTTGATTCACATGTGACTAGGCTATTTAAACATAGTGATGGATTCGAGATTATACTTGTATCCCAACTGTTATATAGGGTTCGTACAACGAACCACGATGTTCAGACATAGAATCACAAAGTGATTCTTGGTTAAGCACTCGAGGCACACATGGATGACCAAAGTAATGTGTTGCTCACATCCACATCTCTTACACACCACTACCGGTTTCTGGCTGTTTGCCGTCGTCAGGTGGAGATAGTTAGATCAGGTTCAGTGAGCCTTGAAACACTGGATAAATAGTAAACAAAGTTATACTTGAATGCCACTGTTGCATAGAAGAATCACTTTGTGATTCTGTGTCTGAACATCGTGGTTCGTTGTACGAACCCTATATAACAGTTGGCATACAAGTATAATCTTGCTTACCTTTAATCCACTGTTTCAAGGCTCACTGAACCTGATCTTACTATCTCCACCTGACGACGGCAAACAGCCAGAAACCGGTAGTGGTGTGTAAGAGATGGGGATGTGAGCAACACATTACTGTGATGGATTCGTATATAAACAAAATATATGCATAATTTAACCACTCACGGAAAATGAGACTTCGCAAGGAGTGTCTAAAACACAGGGAATTCTATAACGTAAACGTACATGTTAGAATTATCACTATTAACAATATCATTATCGTCATCACCATCATCAACAACGTTATTTTAATTTTATGACAAACGTCTTCGAGAGTTCACTAATCATCTCAAATGATTTACAGTGAGTTCGGAAACGATTGTTGTAAGGCCAATGAACCGAATTGTTGAAAAAGATTTCTAAACTGAAACTTACCTACCTCGAATGTGATACATGAAAAAAACTCTAGGCCAATACAACTCCGCTGCACTACTAATTACTAAAATAAGTAAACACATCAAACGAAATATTTTCACATCTTTGGGAGCCACGTGAAAAATTCTGCGGTGCGCCAAGCAATCGTGAATTTTGATGAGGTTCATCTGTGAGCTGAACGGACCAATCGTAGTGGCTTCTTGTAAGATTTTCACAAGAGAAATTTCGACAGTTACTTTTAACAACTCGTTGCCAAACCCTAATGTTGAAATATTCAAACAATTTCAAATTATCACGTGACACCAAACGGAATGTTGCTCATCGATACTTTTGAATCGCTCGTTGGAATTCACGTTTGCTCTGGCAAGCAGCGACGGTGTTCTGTGACAAGACGGCTTTCAGCGTGGGCGGGTGATTCGATCGTTTGAATAACATGTTTATCGCCGATTCGGAGTGAAAATTATATTCAAAGCGAGTGTATTAGGATTTTGATTATGGCCCAAGAGGTGTTCACTGATGACGGCGTTTTAGCGATGGCTTCGCCTTTCGAACCCCCTCGTCTCGGCTCAGAGAACAATGCTTGCATACCGAATCTTATCTTTGTGAAGTGACGGCGTTGTCCAATACAATAGTTCGAAGAAAAACGGGAGAAATGGACATGGAGACAAGAGCAGTATTGTTGTTCGCTGCCTGTCGGTGTTATTCTCTCCGATCCCGTTGTTGGTTGCCTCGCGCCATTTGAATATAAATTTGAAAAGTGGTCGATATCGCTGACCGGGCGGCGAAGATCGATAATTGTACACGTGACGCTGATTGATCTTTGAATCGTATGTTGGCGATAGGTAAGATAAGTAGACGTGTACGATGATGAATGTGTAGAGACAATGGTCTGCTACAGGAAACGTTGGTATAGAGAATTTCAAGCGTTCAATAAGCATTCGATACTCAGGTTACTGACATTTTAATCACGTTATCTTCTCTTGTTGTTGTTGTTGTCGATATCGTACATGGATGAACATCACAAGCGCATATCAAACTGTGCGTTTTGGGAGGACAAAATTTCTCTTTCATCGCTCACAGCGACGAAGTGTCCTTAGTCGATCCGCGTCAATTGTACGCTGACGGATTGATCTACGATCACTTTGAAGCAGCTGAGGGCGCTATCTACTCTACTCCAGCTCGTAGACGACACTGTATATAGTGTTTTCAAAGTGAACGCCCAGAAGCAAGTTTTCCCTACCTAGTAGGATCAATGTCGCGAGCGCTTCTATCTCTTTTACAAATGTATTTGTACCGCAAGCGCGGACTTGTCAAAGGTCAAGTTCCTGATGTCATCTCATCATAGGGTAGATATTTCGGAATACGACCATCTTTCATTTTGTAGATATAACCCAACTATGGTAGGCGGCGCTGTCACAGTAAGGTGACAATTTTCTCTAGATCGGCTTTAAAGTGCACTTTGGTATTCATTAATTTGTTCATTCGCGATATGTTCAAGATACAGCAGATGCTAATAAATTCCGTTCTTGTCTTATTTAAATGGATCTGGTTTCACTGATGTTTCGAGAAGCAATCATTATGCAATCATTGCGTATAACATCAGGTTTTTCTTTAGGGTCAATTTACTTTCGCCCCAAACGCGAGAGGTCAAACAGGACAAGATGACAGCTGTTCTGCCAATCCGCTAAGCGATCTCAGTGTCTAGTTAGAGGTTGAACCAAGATATGCGGAATGATGTGTTGGCTACAACTGACAGCTTTCAACAGTTATGAGACTAAATTTAAATATACAACTTGAGGGATTCCATAATAATTGTACGTTCATATAGAAGTACTTTACGCACTACGATCTGACTTTACATGTTAAGCCTCAGTGCAACCGCTTACACGTCTCGTGACGGGTGGAATAGATCTTGTCATCAAAGCCTGCTAGTTAAGTCTCCCTCAGCGAATGATTTGAGGGAGGAAATTGTTACAAATTTACTCGGTGCTCGAATTGATAATAATATAAAATGTGTGTGCAAAAAACCGAACTGCAGACCATGAGATCTCAATGCAATGGATTTGTAATACCAGACGATTTTTCTCCGAATAATCTGTCGACAGACAATCAAATTAGTTTCCTTCGGTCAATTTCTACTATTTACACATAACATGGTTTCATATTTCACAGTGTTTAACAATGGAACAGTCTGATTGGGAAGTAAGAATATCTCCCAACTTCTCTCTCTCAGCGACAGGTAGTACTCGGTCGATCGGTGACAGTTGCTCTACACTCTCATCACCCGAGATCACTATCTGGTCATCCACAAACACTGTCCAATCTGAGTGAGTGGTCATGAGCAATGTCATCAGGTCAAGGTCGAGAGTTTTCATATCGCATTCTTCTTGACTTTTTGACACCGCAAGTGTGACTGGCTCATATGTCGAGTTCCTGATTTCAAATCTCCATAGTGTAGATGTTTTGGAATAAGTTCATTTCCATTCGATACACATGAATCAGCTAGCGCAAACTGCACTGTCGTAGCAGATTGGACATGGTAGGCAGACAGCTATAGAAATCACTTCAATATATATATGACTTTATCAACGTCGATCATATATCCAATTAGATCAACAGCAACCCATTCTTGTAGAATGAAGTTTTAGAACTTTTTGAAAATTTACATGTTCTACGTACAATGAAGTGTCTACCAAAGACAGTAAAACAAAAACGCCTAAAAATATCGATTAGAAAAATTTTAGAAACAGAATGGGCGGATAGATGATGCTGCATGAAAAAATTCTGGAATATTGGTTTGAAGAAAACTGTAGATGGAAAACAGTTCTCATGTATGATGAAATTCTTCTGAAATTTTAGACACTTCTAAGTGATCATGCACTAAACGCGCATAGTGTGCTCGCAATCAACAATATTCAAATAATTTGAGCGAATCTTCACATGTGTGGGTTCACCTATTGTTGTGGGCATCCGTCCGTCGATGTTGACTATGAATGTACACGACAAGCGCAAGCGAATAATAATATAAAATCTCCACAAAATCAATAGGGACAGTCACATACCGCATGGTTCGTCATATACTCATTGAGTTTTGGAAGCGAAAACCTCAACAGATTCTGATCGTGTGATTTCTTCAGGCAAATAGTTCCAAGTGAAACAAATTCTTACGGAGAAACAAATACGACGTATATCCAATCGAGAATGCGGAATGCTTGAAGCCTTTGAATGTGTTCGTGTTCGAGTAAGGTCATTGGGCTTTAGCAAGTGTTTAAGGGGATGGTTTACAGAATGCATGATTTTGAAGGTCAACATAAGGTCACTACGTACCCGCCGTTGGGTAAAATCTTGTAGGTTCAGTTTTAACATTCGCTCTGTGAAAAGCAAATTTCTGTACCGGGAGACCAACTTTGTAGCACGATGATAAATCCTGTCGAGTAGTTCGATATCCTTCCTCAGCCATGGTGCCCAGGCTTGGATGGAATATTCCGTAACAAGACGCATATACGCGTTAATTTCCCGGGGTAGGGTTTTGGGTGCAAAAATCTTGAATATTCTTTTCAGAATACCCAAAATACGACAAGCTTTATTGTACACTATCCGGCAATGATGTCCAGACTTAAGGTTAAACGACACCCATATACCGAGATCTTTTTCTGCGATGGTCCAGACAAGATCTTGCGTGCCAAGCTGATACGTTTGGTGCACAGATTTTCCAAGCCACCGTATCTTACATTTCTCTGTGTTAAGTGGTAACTCATTTGACTGGGACCAACGAAAAAGGAAGTTTTGTTTTCAGTATTTTTAACGCCGAAGCGACTACTATAATTAGTGAGGCAAAAACTGGGTCCTTCTTTACATCAACACCCCTCAAACAAACACAGAAAATTTATGCAAGTAGTATAGCCATAACAATGTGTTTCTTCAAAATATTTATACCATTAAAGTGCATCCACATAACCTTTAAGCGACAACATGTCTAAGCCCTAATGGGCATTATACACGTATACGCGTGATGTTATCGATTTTTCTGATTGATATTCGAAATGTTTCAATTCATACGTAGACGAGGAAACAACATATTCTCAGCGATAATTAACGCGAATAGATTTAATTGGTCTTCTTGTGTGTGTATCTAATGAATGTTTCCGAAATATATGACAAATTCTCATTGTACATCAAATTTTATTGATTACAACAATACTGAACAGCACAAACCTTCAATACAGCAATCGCCGAGACTTTTGGAAAGCAGTAGTCAGATCACCAATCTGTGAAAGTGATTATCTTTTCTGTAACAAATACGAGGTTACAAACAAATAGTTTTGTTAAATTCGATTTTAGATTTTCGAGTGTTGCTGGAAAACCATTTGGTGAAGACGAACTAAAGGATCATTCATGAACGGCAAGACAAGTATTTTTGAAGATCGATAGTTGTTTGCACCATGATCTGCATCGACAGAAGGAGGCCAACAACAACAACAACTTGCCAAGTGCTTGCTGTATATTTGCCATGTAGTTATAAATTTACCCTAAGCTTTCGAAATACTGCTTCATTTCAACTAAAACAGTTTCCTACATATGCAATAACACCACCAAGCTTATAGAATAATGTAATACACTATATTTCAGTTGTTTTCTATCGTTGCCTGAGTGCACGCTTCCAAACACTTATTAGTCTCAAAAATCTCACGCCTGACAAGAGTGTTTTATGCCAAAGATAACAAAACGCAGTCTTGAAACAACTATCCATGCTCATCCATGACTGAATTCGATCCAACGGTGTAATTTTGTACCACAAAATATTTTACGGTTAGATTAAACACGAAAGAAACGCCGATAATTAGAAATGCAACCGATAAAATCTTCAAGGTCACTTGAAGATCAAGTTTGAATTAATCATGTATTTTAACTGCCGATCTGCTCTCACGCTATTTAAGACATTTAACTGAAATAATTGCTAGGATTTATGATGCATAGTTGAATATTACGTCTGTAAAATCATACATTTTTAGACATGGTTCTACATGCTTGGCATTTAGAGCGGTTTAAATTTCACTTTCACACCCAGTATTAGTTACACGAAAATCATGATATTGAAAATCGTTGATCTTGTCAGACCAGAATCTGGGATGCAAATAAATCATCAGCATTGCTTGCTTGTCGGTACAAATGATTACTAACGAGCTTCGTCATTCAACAAAAGTAGCCTTGTTCAACCATTTTAAATGTTTCATCTGATACAGTCTGTAGGCTGGTTTGCGATGTTTTTAAGTCAGAAAAATGTAAAGATAGCGCGATGATTTGTATGTAAAAAATCGAAACCCAACTGCGCTTTCTACGTGGAATTATATATATATATATATATTGTAACCGACAATTCGGTCCGGGGAAAATCGAGTTCAACGTCAAAGATTTCAGTCACGATATAAACACCAATGTGTCTATCCAACGGTTGAGTGACGCGTCCAAGCCCACCAAAATATTGACAAGACAATACGTGAGATGAGTACGGTACTATTGAAGCAAAATAATTATACAATGAAAATAGCAAACCTCAATTATTCCGCTTCGTACTGAATCCAAAAACAACAATATTCAACAGCAACAATGACCACGAGTGATCGCAACTTCAAATAGCGCGCAAACGGCCAAATAAAGATACAAAATATAAGCTCAAGAACGAATAAATTCAAGTAGTTCGGTAAAACAAAAATGGTAAAAATATACAAAAATACCAGCAGATTTAAACAGTTAGTTGTCAATAAAATAAATTCAATGTTCATCTTACACCGCCCCCCGAAATCCGCGCCGGATTTCTCAAAGGCTGACAACGTACATGCTCTGGTATCCTACCCTATATCTTTACCCATCGCTGATTATATCATAATGGCAACCAGACGTTACTATCTAAGAACAAAGTGAGATAATGTCAC
Source organism: Atriophallophorus winterbourni (assembly GCA_013407085.1). Lineage (NCBI taxonomy): Eukaryota > Metazoa > Platyhelminthes > Trematoda > Plagiorchiida > Microphallidae > Atriophallophorus > Atriophallophorus winterbourni. The sequence continues at coordinate 10,616 of JACCGJ010014282.1, forward strand.
GATGCACAAGACGTTTTCCATGCCTCACACATGTGACAAAATTCACCGGCCTTTTCAGCCAGATTGGTTAGAAGCCAGACGTTTTCCATGCCTTACTACAACCAATCTAGCTGGCCTGGTCCCTTTACGTGACAAAACCAGTTCCGATAACAGCATCCACGTTCGATGATGTATTTTCTTCCGATACAGTCAAATCAGTCCAAAAGCATGTTTGATCTAATTCGAAATGAATTTCTTCCTTGAGTACGGTAGTAAGTGATACTACCAGCTTAGCGGCTACTAATTCCAGACACGAAATAGTAGCAGGCTTGACTAGAGCAACTCGCGACTTCGAGCAGAGTAGGCAACAATATGACTTAGGACTAAATCGAATGTAAATCGCGGCTTCATACCTAAGTTCCAACGCATCACAGAATGCATGTAACTGAGGCCGAACTACGTGAGCACCTTTGCGCTTCATAGATCGAGGAATTCTTAGTGGATTGCGGTTCCATCACGCTTGCATATTTATGGAGTAACTCAGGATTTCGCAGAAACCTAGAACGCAGACTCTGTAAACGCGACTTTGCTTGTTTACGGTTGCGGCAGATTCTATGGAAATCTCTTTTCCATGGTAGACACACTTCAAAATTGCCATCTTTCTGTTTAGTCCCACGATACGCTTGTAACACATCCGCTCCAATAAGCAGGCCAACTGTGGTATCGGGACCATCATTTGAAACAAGATCCTTCAAATGATTAGGTGAAGTAAGGCAGTCCTTTTTCGTCAAATGCTCAACCATTTCAGGAAGTTGCATAGACTCATTCATCATAGACAATTCAAATCTTACTCGTGCAATTCGAGTAGCATTCGCAGCTATCAACAGTTTTAACTCAGCCTCTTGACGCATCTGTTCTTCCGCTAATTGTGCCAACAAAAACTGAGCCCTAAGATTATGAGAGCTAGAACTAACTACCGAACCAGAGCATGACATGTTATCAACCAATGAAGAAACACCGACTTGCCCGTCAAACAGGTCCTTTTCATTGTTTCTTGGATGGATCTTTGACCACTTGTTCTCCATTTTTCCCAATGTTCGAAACGAAGCAAATTGAGTACTGCCAAATTGAGTACCGTCTCAATGTTCCAAACGAAGCAATTGAGTACTGCCAATTTGAGTACTGTCTCAATGTTCCAAACGAAGCCAATTGTGTACTGTAACCGACAATTCGGTCCGGCGAAAATCGAGTTCAACGTCAAAGATTTCAGTCACGATATAAACACCAATGTGTCTATCCAACGGTTGAGTGACGCGTCCAAGCCCACCAAAATATTGACAAGACAATACGTGAAATGAGTACGGCACTATTGAAGCAAAATAATTATACAATGAAAATAGCAAACCTCAATTATTCCGCTTCGTACTGAATCCAAAAACAACAATATTCAACAGCAACAATGACCACGAGTGATCGCAACTTCGAATAGCGCGCAAACGGCCAAATAAAGATACAAAATATAAGCTCAAGACGAATAATTCAAGTAGTTTCGCGGTAAAAAAAGGTAAAAATATATATAAATACCATCAGATTAAAACAGTTAGTTGGCTAACTAAATTCAATGGTACATCTTAAAACTGCTGTAAGACGAGGTTTTCACCACCATCCGTGAAAAACGTATCCAGCTTGCTACCAGCATCGTGATGAATTATGTCAGACACATGAAGGTCTGTTGTGTATAAATCTTATTCCTCCTCTACTTCGAAAACAAATTCCTGATGATTTGCATTCGGGACACTTAAGTATTGGAAAAATGAAATCTTTGGCCAGACAATTATGCTGATAGCATGAAATGGAGACTGATATCCGTAGAACTGCTTCTTCGTGCCATTTCTTTCAACACAAATTGTTCCGTCAGCCATCAAAATTGACTCAATGACAATTGTCTTCTAAAGCCTGACAAAGTATCCATATAGATTACTGTGGACCATTCCTAAAGAAAATGACCAGAAGTATTCCTCACTTCTAAATCCAATGGTGATTTGACAATGCTTTTGTTACGAAAGGTTTTCATCGATGGCGTGCCTATAACTGTTGTGAGTGATAATGGAAGCCATTTTTCTGCTTCAAGTTTTACTCAGTGGCTAAATTCAATTGGTTGCCGACATTTGTTTACTGCAATAAGACATCCACAGTCGAAAGTATTAGCAGAAAAATTTGTAGATACGCTAAAACGTGCTATTTTCTCATTTTCACCAACAACAGCTAATGAACTTGAGCGTTTTATCGACAATTTCATGCTTTAATATCGTAAAAGTAAAAATTCATCTACTGGAAAACATCATCCATGTTCTCAAAATCTCGAGACATGAGATCTTACCTGCTGGAACTTGGATATATGGTGTTTTCATCATTGTATATTTTGTTATATTAATCCTATATATTTTGTCATTTCTTTTGTTATAATGATACATGCAAATATTTACACAATTCGAATATATTATTCACGCTGCTCACGTGTTCTGCTTTGGGACATGTCTATCCTCTGATTGTTCTCGATCTATATGCTGTTTCACGTTGGGAAGCGTGTTCCGGTTTGTTGGGTACAATAATCAGAAAGCGTATGCCGTTAGTGGTGAAATCTCCGCTGTATCAACCGCTACAAATCAGTTGGCCCCAAACATTTTTCTTTTGAAAATTTTCGTTCGTACCATATACTCCCATTTATTTTTATTGGATAAAGCATCTTCATTATCCTACATGTCTTGGTATCCTCATGCTTAAATTTCGCTTGCCACTGATGCATCCCAAGCAGCAGTAGGTGCTGTCCGACAGCAAAGTATTGACGGTGTTGCCAACCCGCTTGCATTCTTTTCCCGTGGTCTCCAGCACGTCCAGACACGTTACAGCACCATTGCTCGTGAATTTTTAGGTATATATTTTGCTGTTCGCCATTTTCGCCATTTGCTCGAACGCCGCAATTTCACTGTTTGGACCGATCACAAGCCACTGGCGTTTGCTTTGTCTGCTACAGCTGATAGATGTTCACCCTGTAAGATACGTCAACTTGACTATATTTCGCAATTTTCGAGTGATATACGTTATCTGTCTGCTTCATGGAACACAGTTGCAGATGTATTTTCTCGCATGCAACTCACCGCAATCAATCGATCGAATTCTGATCTCAAGCATTTATCAGAGGCTCAGCAACATGACAGTGACTAACAGCAATATCAATCTACTTCATCCCTTAGAGTTCAAACTGTCTGATCCCCAATTCGAGTCTGACTGTATTATGTGATTTTTCCACCGACCATCCCCGTCCTTCAGTACCAAAGTTACTGAGGAAGTCCATTTTTGTACACTTTCATTCGCTTTCCTACTTCGGTATTCGTGTTACTCGTAAGTTGATCACCGATTGCTTTGTTTGACCAACAATGCACGCGGATATTCAAAATTGGACAAAAGCCTTCATCCAATGTCAACGCAGCAAAGTGTAACGTCATACTCTTAGTGCCCCAGGATGTTTTCCTCTACCGAGTCAACGATTTCAGCATGTTCATCTGGACATTGTCGGTCCCCCGGACTATCTCTAATGGTTCCGCATACATTTTCACTTGTGTCGACCGTTTCAAGCACTGAACTATAGTCATCCCTATTACCGATATTACAGCGGAAACCGTAGCGAAAACGTTTCAGCAATTATGGTGTCCCATCAACCTTTACTACGGAACGTGGATCTTAGTTAAATTTCAACCTTTTCCCTGGGTTGACTATTGTTTGATTTGCTAATCGCATAAAAACAACAGCTTACCATCCTTGCGTTAACGGACTTGTTGAACGGTTTCACCGACAGCTAAAAGCTGCACTGATGTCACATGGTAATACGAAGAAATTGTAAGAAAACCTGCAATTGATCCTTCTTGGTATGCGTGCTACTGTCAAAAAACATCTCGGTTGTTCCGCGGCAGAATTAGTTTACGGCACTCCACTCCGCCTCCCTGGTGAATTGATCGCATACCATGACGTGGCAGCAGACATCACTGTTTACAATTATGTCAATCGCTTACGATCATTCATGCGTCAATTGCGTGCCATCCTCACTCGCCCATACAATCGTAACGTTTACTTGCCGAGGGATTTACAGTCGTGTGCTTCTGTCTTTATTCGAACTGATCACACGCGCAAACACCTGCAAGCCCCATACAATTGACCCTTTGAAGTAATTAGCCGCTGTGCCAAATAATTCGTCATCGAGAAAAATGGTGTTCAAAATACGGTTACCATTGACCGCTTGAAAGCAGCTTTTATCGAACCAGTGTGCGACGAAACACCACCCTCAAACGTTTACCCCCGAAGTGGTACATTAGATGTTGACATTTTCCTTTAACCCCGGCCAATCCTATTATCCCCAGTGTGCCTCAGTCAACCCAGTGGACTCAGACGTGTGAACTCTCTCTTTCATCGTCTGACTCACCCTCCCCAATTAAAAATACTCGATCAGCTCGGATAGTCATGTGGCCTGCAAATCTTGCAGCCTACACGAATTAACTTTTCGTTTCAAGCGTTTCACTGTCTTCTAACGCTCTAAGTAGGGAGTATTATGGTGTTTTTATCATTGTATATTTTATTATATTATTCCTTCATATTTTGTCATTCGTTTTGTAATAATGATACATGTAAATATGTACACAATTTGAACATATTATTATTGAATATATTATTCACGCTGCTCACTTGTTCTGATTTGGGACAAGTCTATCGTCTGATTTTTTTGAACCTATATGCCGTGTTACGTTGAGAAGTGTGTTCCGGTTTGTTGGGTACAATAATCAAGAGGCGTACGCAGTTAGTGGTGTAATCTCCGCTGGATCAACCACTACAGATCCACCGAAGTATCATATTAACGTTGGAATGATTACCGTCCAAGGACCTTTGTCGTATTAGAGAAAATCGGAAGAACTATGGCCAATATACTTGATCTGGAAAACAGAACGTTGCACAAGCGTCATATAGATCAAGTCATTTACCAGGACTCCAGTCAGTTGCGTTCTAATACTGGTTGCAAGAACAGTCATAACACAACACTTCTAGATTCTTCCGAGAATGCTGAATCAAATGAACATGTCAGACGATCGAAATGATTGAGAAACAAACGTATTCCAAATTACAATATATATATATATCAATTAGAATATGTATAGTAGTATTATTGAATGTCATTCGAGCAATCACCACATCCACGGAATTCACACAATCGTCCTCGGAATTTCGTCATCTCAAAACGTTTGTTCCTCAGTCTTTCGAATCAGTTCAATTCAGTTCAGTAGGCACAGGACAGTGAGTGGCTGACAAGCCAATCGAGCGTCCAGAATTTCTTTCGGTAGAAAGCTGCGTAGAAGCACCCACCACTGCCAAAGTATCAATACTTTTTCTCCGTTTGGAACCTCTGATGGTCGTAGGACTAGAAGAATGTAGTTGGGGGAGCACCGCGCTGACATGTTCATTTGATTCAGTATTCTCGGAAGAATCTAGAAGTATATATAT
>JACCGJ010014283.1:0-22919 GCA_013407085.1 Atriophallophorus winterbourni
GTTTAGCGTCGTTGCCTTTCCCATAATTCACTGGTTTGACAAACACAAACCCCGTTTCATTTCATCATCATTCCCATGTCTCGTCGTTTTTGCTATCTTTGGTGTTTTTTTTTAAAATTTATCACGGAATATAGATGAGAAAATAAAAATGCAACCCTTTCGGTGAGTGTGCGTAGATTAAATAAGACACCAAGAATTTAGACCCCGAAACGTTTTCCCGTAAGAGCGGGTACGCACCACCCCTCAAATGGGTTATTTCCTATCGTGTGTTAATAATGCAGATCATTAACATTTTAGCTTGCTCTGCAAGTCATGAGAGTGAGTCCGGGATAACCAGAAGATTATGTGCTGTTTTCCGGTACTGCAGATTAAAATGATTTCTGTCCGTAAGTATTTTTTTTGCCCTGTACGATTCCCCTTTTACAGATGCGCTACCTTCATTCAAAATACTTAGCTTGTCCTAATCTATCTATCTATCTATCTATCGATCTAGCTTCTGATCTACTATCTCGTCATCTATATATCTCTCTATCTATCTATCTACTATCTATATTAACTATCTATCTAAGGAAGGCTAGCCGCTTATCCATCCCACGGTAACTCTACTTCCTGACTTTCTATTCGTGTTTCTTCTTTTACTTATTTACTCCCAGTCGAACTTAGCTCATCTTTCATATATGGTACAATAACGACAATTTTGAAACGCTGCGGAGCCTGAAATTGCTATGCACTTGCGTTGAACATCAATGGTTGACATAGACTAAAAAAAGTATTCGACAACAACAACACTTTATATTACAGATGCAGGGGATATGTGCACTCCCAAAACTTTATATTCCTGTTTATTTGTTTATAATTTTTAAAGATAGTGCTTCCACCTAAATTCCCTAAACCACTTTTTCATAGTGCAATCAGGGTTGTTGAACTGCAATCCTCAATCTGATCAATTTTCCGCCATGGCTGCTGCCCTGTTTGCCGGTAGTAATAACACTCTCGCTTCAAACTTTGCTGGTGTCAAACCTGCAGTTTGCTCAAAGCCCTCCACGCCGTTCTATCCCATGACAAGTATTTCCTCGCAATTGATGGAATCAGTGGGTATCATGGATTCAAACGTTGGCCAAGAACAAAATTCAGGTCTGGTTTTGCATGCGAAATGATCCACTTATATTTTGACATACTAGTTCGCTAATCATAATGATTAACTATAACTTTGCGAGGTAGAGTTAGGTAAGCGGCTGTGTTTGTAGTGCTCAAATATTTACTCTTGCTAAAACTTATTATCAGGCAACACAAGTTGTTATCACACATTGCTTAATATTAATGCTGCCATACAGCACTACATGGATCTGCTTGAGTTGCCAAATATTTTATCTTCAACATTGTCGTACATCTTGTCTCAGTAGGCCAAGGCGCGTGTAAATCATGGTACGGAGTGCCCAAAACCATGAAACGTTCCATGATCATGCACAAGTCGCAGAATAGCTCCAATAATTTTTGCCCGTTTTTCGTTAGAATGATATTCCTGGTCAAGAGACCACAATAACTCACATCATGGGGTAAACGCTGGGTGTGTGTGTGCAATGCAATACTTTGGTCACACGATCAATGTTTGTAACTGTCAGCTGGAACCAGTAACTCACTCGGTACTGTTGTAATTTTCTCTGTGATAATGATGATGATGTTGATGATGACGACGATGACTTTGGCTCTCTTACCTTGTGTTGCAGACAGTTCAGATCGACAAATTACATGCATTCCATGCATTGAGAAACCTTAAACTCGTTTTTAAAACAAAAATGTTGGTGTACAAATCGGTCGTGATAAATATTTCACTGGGAAGCGTGATCAATCATGCAAGAATCGAACTCTATCATCTACAAAGTCTCTGTTGTTATTTGTAAGGTAACAAATGCAGAATTGTTCGTGATGCTGAAATAGAAATCATCTTCACACTACTTACTGGGTCTCTCCTAATCTGGGTCATTTATCAAGGATGAATGTTGGTCTATTGCAGATGTAGAGTTGCCATATAAACACTTCGTTTGCTAGATATGAACGCCGTTGCATTCTCTTTTAACTCGTGTGAAGAACACGCTATCAGTCGAAGGTGTTGAGGATGATGTGTGAGTCGAAAACCGAGAAACGAATGAGAAGCTCACTGAACCTAATCTTGCTGTCTCCACCTGATGACGGCAAACAGCCAAAAACCGGTAGTGGTGTGTAAGGGATGGGGATGTAAACACCACAATACATTTAGTGAGAGTGTTATTTGTTGAACACACTCGTCAGAAAAACCATTTTAATTGCTGTGATTGTTGTGGGAGTAAATAAAACCCCCAGGTGTGGTGACTTAGTCATCAGAAGTGTGATACAGTTAAAGAAAGCATCGTAGGCTAAAGATGTACATCCAATGAAAGACACCAAGGGCACATTTATTGATTATTTGCAGACGCAAACTGTACTATCTTTATGTCTTACAACTCATCAACTACCAACAGTGGCAATAATGATCCGAAATTAGATCACAGCACAGGTGTATAACACGAGGTGCAACTTTCAAATATGTATCATATAATTACCCCAACTCGATTATGCTATAATTACCGACTAAGATCCGCCAGAAAAGACTATCGACGGATATGAAATTTAGCCATTGCGAGGCGGTGGGTAGAAACGCTCCAGCCAAATGTATAGCCGAAAAAAATGTGCAGTTATTTTGAGCCTCGTTGTGAATACCACTTTGAACAAACGCGCAATGCCGATACCCGATTTTCTAACACGTTTTGTTCGTATTACTGAAAACGATTCACGAGTGACCGAACCAACTCATCTTTATCACCTTTTCAATTTGCATGCCAATAATCGATTTTATCCAATTCCAGAATCACTCAAAATGCGCACCATGCATACCGCAACATCAGGGCAGAACCGAATGCACCCATACCTACGGTAGCCAAATGTTGAAACGCACATCGCTTTGCGCCAAACGCGTAACAGATCATATCATTGGTGGACCGATTTCACATGACAAACGATTCTTTCCAGCATTCCTGCCGATGGTGGTTCAGTGAAATCGTTTTTATTTCTCATTTTCACTTCATTTTTATTTGTGTACTTTCTCTTGTTGAGCCTTTGTGTTATTGTTCCTACGCCTACCATGACCTGCAACCGAACTTTCCTTCGTTGATCTGAACCCGCAATCAAGACTTACGTGGCTTGGTGTTCTTCGTTCAAACACTCGTCCGTGAATCAGCCTTGCGGCTTTTTTGAAAACAAAACAGACTATTTTTCTATGTTTGTGATATGAATCTCCATCTTTCAGGGCAGTTTTAATGTAAATTTTATCAACCTTACGATAACTGTGAGCAATGCGTAATGTGTAATAATTCAAAGATGTTTTCTGCTTCCTACTTTTTTTTAATTTTTGCTGAATTCAACCAATTCTGCATCGTCGCCATTGTAAAGCGGTGCTCCAAATAAATATTACTTAGTAAAATGTTTGAGTGTTTTAATAATCATTCAAGCTGATCACACCGCGATGTTCACAGCGTTTTAATTACTAGCAGTTAAAATGTCTGAGTGCTCAGTTCGCAACTGTGTAATATTTCAATCAAAACACTTGTGACTCTGGTTTACAAGACGCATCAAGCCTGTCAGCAAGCCTGCCAAATCCATTGTCAACCCTCTCGCTCCTCTCACCACAACTTTCACTCAACCTGCTTCACGTGAAACGCACACAGACCCGCGCACCTTGTCCTCAATAACAAATCGATGCTTTGACTCCTATGTGGGTTGCGAGCAACGCATCTTTCGTGTTGCTGGGTGTGCTCAGCCACATATGATCTGCGGAGTGGTACACGTTCTAAGTAAACGCAATTTCTACTCACATCGATCGATTGAATTGGCAACACGGAAGCAAAACACCAATGGCACACACATGAATCCATATGATAAATGCTACAATGTTGTCTTGCTAACGCTTACTTATTTGTTGGAGTAGCGACATGTTCTTGCTTAGTGTGGATGAAGCGCGAATACATAATGGATGGTTTAATTTTAAATAATTAAACTAAACATGTCGTATCATTGACATGTATCGATTAAACGCTTATTCATTCTCTGCAAGGTAAAAATATTGCAACTGAGCAAGGCTTTTCTATTCTTGTAAACGTGGCAGCCGGTTTTTTGAATGGACAAATCAATGGAAGTTGTCAATGACCTTTTCAATGCAGAATTTTAGGCATGGCACCTTTGACCTATTGTTGGTTAGGCTTTTGTATTTTATCATCGGTGTTTCCATACTTCTGCGGGGATGGATTTGATTCGATTAAAATATCACAAACGTATGTCTATCTTTGAACACGTAAGCGACGGTTATATAAGGCTGTCACGAACATCCTGTTCAAGCATATGTGCCTAGACACATGTAGGTAGGTTAAACCCATGGGCCTGAAAACGATGTGCATTTACCTATATATCCATCCCAGTCGTGGGGTGTGTGATGAGAATGCATGCAAATACCGATTTTTAGTATGTCCATCTTATTCAATGACTTTTTGCAAGGGACTTCTTACAAGGGCATGGCTGTATACATGCAAGTGCGGCGTCCGAAACATTTCATTTTGCCGAAAGGGTTAACGCTTTTTCTACTGACGGTAACTCTAGTTACCACCTCAAACAAGCAGTCGATTGCTCAGTAGCTCCCGTCGGTACCTTCCAGTCAGCATAGGAGTGCACTTGTCAGGCGGCGTCTGGCATCTGATCCATAAAAATTAAACATATGTTTTATTTATGCCATAATTAAGCAGAATAACACAAAAATATCATGAAATACGTATATCCAATTACCGTAGACAAAGAGTTAACAGCTTCAAAAACTTGATGAAAAAGGGTTCAAAATTCTTTGTTTCGCACAGCCATGAGCAAATAGATAGCGATTTAATATTGAATTTTAGAATAATTTGCGTGTTATGTCACTTTCCCCAATACCAGTTTTGCGGGCTCTCGAAATGTACAACAGTTCTCACTGTGCACCATCACTTTCACATTTAAAGATCATCTTTCACATGACTTGAAGAAAATAAGTCAATATGTCGCTTGAAATATTTAAGAATCATATCAAAACCAATTAGTTGAAACACAACTTAGAAACACGCTTTTCCGGTCCCAACTGGACCTCAGATTATAAACGATCATCATTGTTAGATTAAGCACAGACTATCCGCCCTACTTTGTCGAGCTGCACTCGTTTATTAATTCATCTGTGAAAGCCAAGTACTTCCGATTATCGAACTAACTCCCAACAAACACTCTTGACAGATCAATCAAATATTCATTGCAAGTTGAACGCGAATGCTAGCAATTTGGCTCTCGTTACATATTTAATGTATTTGAGCAGTGGCAAGTCCAAAAAGGTTAGAAATTCTCCCCAGTTTCAAAATATGGAACGTATTGATTTCGCAATATTTAGCTGTGGTCACGTCCGATCACAGACTGCTTATTTGTATTTTTGTTTACAGCACATATATACAAGTATTCACCTTCGACGTGTAGATGATTTCTGAAAAGAAAGTAAACAGCTGATAAAACAACGATTACAATGTTTTCCCTATACTCAGTCGCTAGCGCGCATCCGTTGAACTTTTGACAGTAAAAGCGGCAACTGATTGTTCAGTTTATACAAACAATCTTCCGATCACAAAATTCTAAACACCCAACTTTCATAAACTAATCTCAGATCTCTGTTGAACAACGTTGGTACGACCAACCTGTTCAATCACACGTGCCCAAACACACGTAAATGGAGCTAAACACATGAACATGAACAAAAATGCGCATTTCCGTGCATTTCCATCGCGTACACTCCACGACCAGTTGCGTGATATTTGCACTCTGTTAGCGAGTGATGAGCTAAGAACCAAACTACAGTTACCGTAGCTAATAGAAAACAAGATTTCAATAAGAAGGGAGGTCAAATGTTCTGTAGATTTGACTATTGCTCACATGTAGCGAACTCACTCGGGAGAGTCCACCACATGTTTAGGTAGTGTATTTCAAATAATTGTAGCGCGTACGGCATAAAAATGGAGCCGATGTAAAGCGATAAGGTATGTCCACGTGATAATTTCTCATCACATTCTTGAAAATATTAATCAAGCAGTATGTCTAGGTCTAATCGTCGATGACTGGAAATTTTACCTTCGAATTTAGAGACCCTTTTCTCAACGTCACTTGGATGCTGCTTAAAAGCAACTGCAAACTTTTATCTATCTCGCTTGCAAGATAGGATGAGAACGTACTAAATTCAACTTATGTCAGAGCCTTTTCACTAAGATGAGATATCTTATCGGTAGATGAAATTCAGAAGATCGTGTGAACGACGCTAATCTTAAAGCGTGTCAAACCAAGCTCGGCCACACTCCATCCAATAAAAGAATTGATTTCATCATTTCTTAGGTACAGGTTCCAGCAGTAGTTAATATTTTGCAAAACCTAGCCGTCGCTGTGTTTAAAAAAATCAATGTTTATGGAATGATTTTTTCAATTCGTCTAATTTTCTATTTGCTGCACATATTTAGGCCGTCTTCCGGTCATATTTATTGCAGGCGTTTATGTATTTGGAATTGAACTAACACTATTAGGAATAAGACCGATTAGATAAACGACTTTTTTGATAGGCGCGTCCATCAATTTGAACGCAATTCTACGTTAGTTCAGTTACAACGGCTGAAGCTTATGAATTCCGTAAAGATTAATTTGTCTAAAAGCAAATAAAAAATTGAATTCAACATGTGCGAATCAGGGTTTATCTCTAATTAAAAAAAGGTTGGTGTTCATTTGGTGATAAATTTGCAATCGGTGTGCAATGCGATCGATTTATAGATGAACTGTGTTGCCGTACTACATCATTCCAAAAGAAACATTCAGGAAAAGTTGTACAGTGCATTTTTGTGCGAAATAACTTTTTTCTATTGATTTGTAGACAGACGGTTGTGGTTGTGTTGAAAGAATATTACCGATTGATCAGGTTTGTACGCATGCATGTTTCTTGCAGGCGAAAATGGTAGTTGCACATCCAGTGCGTTTGTTAATTGCGACCTTTTATTAGTTGGCAAAAATGTGTGTTTTCTGTTAAAGCAAATCACAATGTGCAAGTAAAAATACCATAGGTCGTTAAAACTGTTAGATTTTTTCAAAAAAAAACATTGGATGGAATAAATCAAAGTGTGAGGATTACCTAGTTTTACAAGTAGATTTAAGTAAGCTGCATCGGCGGGTATTTCAAAACAAGTAAAAAATGTTGCAGGTTGGAAAACCTTTCCCGTTCTTGTCCGAACTTGGTAGTATAATGATTGAAAGATCCATGCAAGAGAACGATGTCGGTGTCTGCGGAATTTTGGAAAACAATTTGCAGTGCGATGCTGCCTATTAGTTTGCATGCAGCTTATTCGTTTTACTCGGACGAACATTCAGACATTTAAAGCTGCACCTATCGACAAAGATACGAAGCATATACATACAAACAGTCGTGAACTGTATGAGACAAGCTCGGGCACCATAACTGTAAAATAGCTTCGTGATACTCGAGAGGATTCCTCGTGATAAAAATAAATGTTTACTTCATCGTATACCTTACCGTCTGAGCAGCGGCGGTCTTGATAGGGATTGAGCATGCTCAATCGCAGGTGCATACGAGATTACCTATTTTAACTTGGGAATTAATGCATGCACCTAGTCAAAATCACACATACACACACTTGCAAAACAATTTACCCAAGCAAAAAATCCCACCATAATTCGTACTTGGAACTGTTTTTGCTCCTCTCTATAACAGCCTGAATCGGAATTTGAAAAAGCGGTATTGTAAGGCTACTCGCATTTTACAAAGAAACATGAATTTTGAATTTTGATTCTCGAATATTTCTCAAATAACAGTTGAACGGTTCATTCTAAGTGATGGACTACCAGTGCCGCAGTATGGTCAATAATTAAAATGTTGTCATCAGATATGTGAGTATCTTGAGGTTATTTCCAGCACATCCAAAACGAATTCGGAAAGAAAACGTAAGATAACGCCTAAAAAAATTTGCAACAGAATTAACGTTCTATAAAATATTAACTAATTGCTACTACTATTAAATCATGAGTAAGCGGAACCGTTACTTGATGGTTCGAATTATAAAAATATATTATAGGTGCCGGTATACATTGATTGAAATATGCTTGGAATCGATCGTGTAAACTACATAAGGTAAATAAATTCTTACAGATTCGTTTTCAGCACCTTTTGGGCAATGTTTCGCTTCAGACCATTACTTGGCTGCGAAGCTTCATAAAACTATTTATGAGCCGGAAGCTTCGTCACACATAAACCCACACACCCACCACACACACACATATATATCTATATATATATAATATATATATATACGCGAATCAAATCTTAAACTTCCAGAGCAAGCACTCAACTAGCCATAAAAGCAATCGCTTTAGAACTCTATTCAAATGTGTAAAACACATTGCATCACACGGTATATAACAAGACAGGAAGAAGGATACCTGTTCAATGTGTTCCAGAAGAATGGATACCAAAGAAGCTTCGTAATACGCAACAAGTTCGACCGTAAAAAACAAACAAAGTATGATGGAAACAGAGTCTGGTGCTGTCGTCCGTTTATGCAAAATTTATCAGAAATAGCAGCTCGGTTCCTTCGGCTATTTGAAACAGAAATCGCGCACAAACCTAGGTGAACATTTCGTAATCGCTTCAACAATCCAAAAGACAAAGCAGCGAAAGAGGAACAATCAAATATTGTCTACAAGATTACGTGCAGAGATTGCGAGAAAAACTAAATCGGGCAAACCGGTCGCAAGCTGAGCACAAGACTACATGAACACCGGTTAGCCTTACGAAGACACGACCCAAGGCTATTTATTTCAATACATGCTGATCAACTCGGGAACTAAATCGATTGGGACAACGCGAAGCTTTTAGCCAAAGTAAACCACCTGAAGGAACGCGGTACTTTATATCGAAGCGTGGTGCACTCAAAAAAGACATCAATTAACCACGACTTCAAATAGGCTGTAATCCTAAAGAAGAATGAAAACTCGATGGAGAACAATGCAAAATATGAATTTCACCAACCACCGGGAGTGATGGCAAACGGACAGACGGACCTTATTAAAACCAATGAATAACAATTATAAGTCACTTCGAAAGAGGTTTTTCTAATAATTTCATCTAGTTTGATGACAAAACGTCCATCAACAACGACACAAGCTCGGCGAACACCATCTGAACAGCATCCTGATCCTGAGCTACGTATATTCTCCTCTATTGCTGAATCGAACATATTATTTAGATTTGGCCAAATCAACAGACCGAAATACTAACAAGTTGACTACGACTACCTTAGAAACCATGTTGAATGGTGCGAAAGAAGCCAGCCCATGTTAATACCGAATTTTTAAATTTTGTGGTAGAAACAACAAACAACTTAGAGAATACTGCTTGCTAACTGTAAAAGAACGTATAACACAGAAAACATTATAGAGTTTCATACGGACAGTTGTATACCGGCTTGTTTAAAATATATTGTAAAGGTGTATTAGCGATGAGCGCTAATCATGACTTTTCGAATGATATGCAGAACTTAGCCCTCCGACACAACAAAAGAGCAAGAAGCGCTGAAAATATCGACGACCAAAATTGCGAACTCGTAATATTTCGGGTTTCAGACTGAGTGCATACGAACGGTTTGCGCGACAATATTTTCGTAAGTATGAGAAGATGGACAACGCCAGCCGCAATCGAACGATATACAACTCGTCAATGTCATTCAAACAAGCCATGCGTGGCGAGGCTTTGTATTGTCCCGGTTGGCACGACATAGACCAGGGGTGGGCAAACTTTTTGACTCACGGGCCACAATGATTTGACAGAGGGGCCGGACCAGGAGTATTTGGATGGAGTGTTTGGGCCAGATATATACTAAAATATTACATTTAGTGTATGTAAACCTCATAGCACTGTACTAATAATACAATCCAATTTATTAACTGTCAAATATGGAAAAGAGTCCTCATCACTAGGGTTACCAAAAAATAGCCCTCAAAACTTGAAAAAATTGCCTTTTTTATATTGCTTTTATAATTGCCTAAAAAAAGAGCAAAAATTGCCTTACTTACAAACTTTCAATATGCATTTTTTTCATAAAACAGCAGAAAACCCCACCAATTTCAGTGGGAACAGTGTTGTTGGTCTCCTGTTTTTGCCAGTGCATCGAGGTCTGGAGTTAATTTTGTTGTGGCAATTCTCAGGACAGATCTAAGGTGTTGGTCTGTTAACTTGGATCTGTGATGGTATTTGTTGATTTTCATGACGCTAAACGTCTGCTCACACACATAGGTCGAGCCAAACAACACCAAAATCTTCTGTGCAGTCCTTCGAAGGTTTGGAAACGTGGTCTCGTTAAGTGAAGCATAAAATTCATTCAGTTTAAGAGACTTGAACTTCTCCTTTGAGATGGAGTCAGACTGAAGATCGATCAGTTCCAATTGCAGCTCCTGCGGTGCTGATTCGGGGTCTTGTGAAAGAGGACAAGACACCAGTTGAAGTAACTTGTCAATTTTTTTCAAAATCACAGAACCGACGGCAAAATTCCATGTGCAGGTCGTCCAGTGATTTGCAGTATTTCTTCGCATTTCGGGCGGCCTCTTTCTGCACAGCCAGAGATTACAAAAATAATAGCTACAATGTTGTATAAAGATATACAGATAGAAAATTCAAAATAACTCACCGAAGGCTGAAGTGAGTTGAGCAAGGAAATTGTGATGGGAAGGATACTGATTCTCCACGATGTCGAAGATTCCGAGTACGAACAGTAATGCAGGAATTGGCTTGATTAAATCCGTTAAGATGGAAGTTCAGTTCAGGTAACGAATAAAGTAGCAAGCTCGCTAAAATGGAGTTATATCCGTGAGCGTTGATGGTTCTCACAGTCCAAACATTCACTGCAGTCAGTCCAGACAGTTGCAAACAAGTTCTCACACAATCGGCTCAGACACAGCGAGAGAGAACGAACAGCGCCGGTTGGTTTCAAAACGTATATATTTTCAAGGTCACAATAATTAACAATTGCAAATAGCAAAATCAGTGAAATACAACAAGGTTAACAAGTTTGGACAAGGTCGGCGGGCCAGATTAAAAAGCCTATCGGGCCGGAAGTGGCCCGCGGGCCGTAGTTTGCCCACCCCTGATTTAGACCCTCGTGCGAACACATCCAGGTTAGTGCGTGTAGTGCTCATGTCCGTCCAAGATGTAGAAAATATGTTGCTCGCCTCATCCCTCTCAGTTGTAAACAAATCGTCTGTGCGAATATTTCCGGACGTTCTTTGGGAAGAACGGCAAATTCGTCGTAATAATCCGAAACTAGCAAAAGAGGCTACAAATCGCAGAGCTGTTATAGTTCATGGTGTACCCATTTCGAACGAAGTAGAATCCAGCAAACGTCTGCAACACGATTGCAGTGAATGGAGATTTTCACTCGCGTTATGCGCCCTATGCCGAAAAAAGAAACGCATCAGCCTCATCCTCTCGAAATATCATTCCGCACAGATGAGATGAAGGATAGAATACTAGAAGCGTGGTATCAATGTCGAAAATTTGCACCTCCTGAAATTCGTATTCGGGCTGTAAACGACATAAAACGCACGAACACTATTGTTCCTAAAATGACTTAGCTACCAAAAAGGTTGAATTGTTGCAGCACAGCACCCAGCAGAGTGTTGAAAACGTCTTAAAGCAGAAATCCTTCACATCGAAAGCGGTATTAGCGAAAGTTGCATCGAAAGGAATTTCTCTTAGTGTTATCTGCACCAACGTGCCAGAGTCGACTGAGACGTTATTGTCGAATAGACACCAGAGTGATTTGGCTGAATGGTTGAAACTGTGCACTCGCATGAATCTCAAAGCGATCCACCCGGTTTCGTTGATTCGCTTGAGTCGTCCTCCCAAAACGCTACACCAAGATAAGCCGCGGTTGCTCAAGGTAGTAGTGCAAAATGAGAAGGATTTAGAAGATGTACTTCTGTCAACATACTTGCTACGGGACGGCATGGAAAATACATCTCGTGTATTTGTTGATGTGCCCTTGTCGGAGCGGGCAAAATTGCCACCTGAAGGTAACCAAAATAAAACAAACGATCGCAACAAGCGCACCCTTATTCTCCTAAATGTCCCAGAAGACGCTACCGGTTCAGAAACAAAGTGTAAATCCAACCCCGACATACAACAGTGAAGATTTATCAGTGATGCTATTCAAACCACCAATGTAACGGTTATCGATACGTTCCGAATCCCGGAGTCATCGAATTACGAAGGTAATGGTCCACGACCCCTTAAGCTGACACTTTTGACCACCACTATGGTGAACACCGTGCTTAACAACTGGAAACAGTATCGATACAAAGCTCCACGAGAGATCAAAATTATCAGTAAACACCTGACAACCGGCTCTATCGTGAAGGTTGCTGGACCTCTTGGTACTGAGCACAGTGATGCCGGGACTCCTGCTCAAAAAACGGATATCGACCGACTCTAACGGAGTCGGTGATATAATTTACCCACCATCTTTGACACGTACTCAAATTACCTGCTCAAATGAGCCGTCTTTGCTGTCAACATCGACTGTCAAATTTTTGTATACGAATGCCCAATGCTTGACAAACAAACTACACGAATTGACTGAACTAACTACCACACACTCGCCAGACGTGATTGCTGTAACTGGGACATGGTCTCATCCAACTTTAACAGACAATGAAGTTGCCATTGGAGGTATGTGTCTACTTCGTCGCGATCGCCTGACTCGAGGAGGTGGTGTTGTGCTTTACCACATTCGGAGACTGTTCTGCCAAGTGATCACTGACGAAGATTTACAACTGCAAGACACATTATGGTGTTCACTGAATGTAACAGCAGGAGAAAAATACATAGTGGGTGTGATTTACCGTTCGCCCTCAGCTGACGAAGCTTACAATTCAGCATTACTTGCAAATATACGCTTAGCGGCTACCAGATACCGCGGCAGACTTCTACTGATCGGAGACTTTAATCTGCCGAACTTTAGGGAAATTCAGTTCTTCCAGAAAATTCTTCAAATGATTTATTTTACCAGTTGCTCGAGGAAATTCCACTCTACAACCATATTTTCAACAATACCCGATTTCGAGGTACTGATACGCGTCTATCTTGGACCTTATACTGACAAATGAAGAGCACGTGATTGAAAGTCTCACTTATGAAGCTTCAATAGGACTCAGTGACAACTTAGTTATTACGTTTGATTATATTTGCCAGGCAATCAAAACATGTGACATCAACAAGGTGATTAGAAAAATTGACTTTTCACAACTTAAATCTACTCTTATGAATGTCACAGACACTGGTCTCGAGTCCGACAACGTGCACGACCAGTGGCAGTGGATGATAACCGAACTTAAATTTGCCTTTGAAATGCAATCTCATCTTGTTCCAAAGGTGCAAAAAATGGATATACATTTAAGCTAAGAAGCCGAACACGAAAACGGTTGACCTTGCGAAATGCTGAATGGCGGGCTCATCGACATTATACCACTGTTGAGAGTTGGGAGACATTCCGTTTGCTGAGAAATAAGGTAAACAAACTTGTTGTTGATGACAAACTGAATTATCAAAATCATTTACTCCACTAAATGGAATCAAACCCAAAAATTCTCTATCAGATTATAAATAACCAGTCAAGGGTGAATAGGAGTTGCCGCTCTAAAGACACGTGATGGAACAACAACCACAGCATCGCAATCTGCCGAAGTTCTAGCCCATTTCTCCTCCACTGCATTCACCCCAGGAAACACCGTTACCTGTCCCTTAACTCCCGTCATCTCACCCGAAAATGTTTTATAACAGCTAACTATTACCTCGGAGAGTGTCTTCCGCACATTGCTAAATCTCAACACGAGAAAATCTCACGGAGCTGACGAAATTACCCTGTTGGTTCCTAAAAACTGTGCTCATACTTTGTGCACGCCTCTTACATACTTGTTTAACCTCTTTTTAACCCAAAGTTTCGTTCCCTGTGATTAGAAGAATGTCATCATTACCCCCATCCACAAAGGAGGAAACCGTTCCGAAGTATCCAACTATCGACCAGTAACACTACTACCGGTGATCTCTAAAGTGAAGAAGCAGAAGAAGAAGAATGACTTTATTCGTGTTCACGAATTTTCAGCAATAGATTAATTTCTTCACATAATACCAATACAAAAATATGTATAGCGTGCGCACAATGAATTAATACGTAGGCCAATGAAGTGTCAGGTTACCTCGGGCTAGACAAATGTGACGGGAATAAAAAAAGAATTAAAAAACAGGACATCTCAGCGTGAATTAAAAATAGATGAGCGTTCCTCCAACTTCATAGCATCAATAAATTAGGTTCGTTATATAATGCAAATGAAATAAAATATATGAAGTGTCACACAATAAAGTAATACTTGGGCTAAAAAAGTGTCAGGTTACCATGGGCTAGACAAATGTTAGGGGAATTTGAAAAATTAACTCGAAAAATAACTGGGACATCGTGGCATCATTAGAAAATTGTCAAGCGTTCTTTCAACTCTGTAACAGCTATTGATTGCTGTACCATGTATCGGGCCAAGTATGGGATAAAAGAATTTCTAAATTTATTCGTTCTTGAATAGGGAATAACGTACTGGCTTCGGGTGGAGGAAAAAGATCTGCAAGAAACAAGGCTTTTGTTCAATGGATGTAAACTATCAGTAGAAATGTTCGCGATCAATCTGCTGCATTCACGAAAATGACGATTGACAATAGTGTCACGAATGTCATCAGCGGAAACACAACTCAGTCTTGAGATGAGCTTAATGCATCTTCTGATCATCGTAAAATCCTTTTCCAAGAGGCCGGGAAAAATCACAGGAGATGCGAAAAGAAGGTGAGGAATGATGCAAGAAAAAACGAAAAGTTGAATGACATTTGGTGGAACGGAGAAAGAACGGAGACGTAGTGCGTAGAACGACAGTTGACGCACTTTTGTGAATACCCTTGTAACATGTTCAGTCCAGCTAAGATTTTCAGATATTGTGACACCAAGATACTTAAAGCTGCAACATCTGTCGAACACCAAGCCGTTAAGAGAAACGCGAGGAATTTCTTGATGAAGGACTAAACGACGCTGTCTAATCATTTTGGAAAATACAATTTCGATGCATTTAGAAGGATTCAACGATAAACCAATCGTGGAGGACCATTGACCAATGTTCGTTACCATTGATCCTAAGGCATGTTGCTCGATCCGACGATTTTGATTTACTGCAATGGCAACATCATCAGCGTATTTGAGGGTAAGTGCAGATAGGTCAGAGGGAAGATCAGAAATATAAAGGGAAAATAGAAATGGGGACAATATTGCACCTTGAAGGACACCACGGGGAATAGCTATTTCACGGGAGGTTTGGCCGTTCGCGAATGTGTATTGGATACGACCCTCAAAATAGGATGCCAGCCAATGAAGAATATTTGCAGTGACGCCATGATCAGATAATTTTTGAAGTAAGGAGTTTCTTAGAACACTGTTAAAGGCATTTGTGTAATCCAAAAAACAAGTTTGTACTGCTCTAGATTTGCTATCTAGAGAACGTGAGATAAAATCTGTGAGTACAGCGACAGCATCGACAGTTGAACGATTTTTCCGGTACGCGAACTGATGAACTTCATGCACGTGATGGAGCGCCTCGTAGCAAACAGCGTAACAAAACATCTGGGAGACAATTGCTTGCTAGCAGTCAAACAACACGGCTTCAGAAAAAGACACTATTGCATTTCAAACCTTCTGCTCGCCCTCGATGACTGGACACAAGCTGTAGACAAAGGTCTCACGATACACGCTTGTTATCTTGATATGTCAAAAGCATTCGATCGTGTCAACCAAAGACGAAAGATGGAGTTATGTGGAATCAAGGGTTCATTACTAGCCTGGTTTGATGATTATCTCCGCGACAGTGTCATTTGAGTAAGGGTTGATGGTGCTTTGTCACGACCTATCGCAGTAATGAGTGGGGTGCCGTAGGGATCAGTGCTTGAACCACTTTTTTCCTGATGTATTTCAACGACTTACCTAAACGTTTTCGCTGCAAAATCTTGTTATTTGCGCATGACATCAATGCCTCCAGCTGGATATCAATGCCTTACAAGACTGGTTAGTTAGAAATGAACTACCTTTTAATGTCAGAAAATGCAAGGTATTGACTGTTGGAAGACATTTCGAGTACTCTTACACCCTCGGTTCCCATATTCTTGAAAGCACTGATAAGGAAAAGGACTTGGGTGTGTGGGCGAGCAGCACTTTGAAACCGTCACATAACGTCACAGCTGTCTATGAAAAGACGTCACGAGTACTGGTACTGCTAAAACGCGTGTTCGGGAGTTTTACGAAGCAAACCGTTCATCGAATAATTAATACGTACTCGAGGCCAACTATGGAGTATGCGGTTCAGGCTTGGTAACCCTGGCTACAGAATAACATCAGACTCTTGCAGAGAATATATCATCGGGCCACCAAGCTCGTACGCGGTTTGAAGCACAAACAATATTGCAAGTCTTAATCTATCCGACTCTCGCTACCGTCGTCTTATAGGTGATTTGATACTTATGTTCAATATACTGCATACACCCAGCCATCTCCTAAATCAACTATTCACGCGACTACCAACCAGAACCAGCCGGAGTAACGACTATACAGTACTTATACCCGACTCGAGACTAAACTGTCGAAGGTACTTTTATTCTTTACGTGTATGCTTTACCTGGAACTCCCTACCGTGTAATGTTGCACATTCACCCAACTTGGATATATTCAAATCGAATTTGGACAATTTCATGTTGATCAATCCAAACTTTGAACCTAATAGATATATTTTCACCCCCTAAAAGCTTTGAACTTTAAAAACCGTTTTGTCCAATGGCTGTTTTTACTTGATTTCCTGAACTGCTCAGTAAGCAAAAATCACCGTGTTTTCTACCCTGTTATTCGCATGCACATATTTTCCTTGGTTTTTTGTCAAGCTATATACTTTTATAAGACATTAAAATTGAATTGAATTGAATTGAAGTCAATCAAATGCACCTGAGACAAAAAACGTGGAGCAGCCGACCGATTCTGGGTCGGCGAATCCACTACTATGAGCTCTTCATCGTCCACAAAAATCAAATCTCTATCATGCTGTTACGTCAATGCTCAGAGCTTTCTGGGTATATCTAGTATTAACATAAAACAACAACCAGAAAGGATGAACCTTACGCGAAATGAACAACAAGCACTCTTTAAATTCCGAAAAGAAGAGGAAATAGTGATCAATAGGACAGATAAAGGCAAGGTTACCGTGATTTTTTCTAAAAGTGATTATAGAGATAAGACAGAGCCACCTTGCTGAAGGTCCGTATCATGTTATTGACAACCGTAGAGCTACGACCATTATGAATAACCGTAAGACTGTTGTTTCAAGATACCGGCGAGGAATTAAGGTTTATGGTTCATGCTCTACCATAAATCTGCTTAGACACCCAGGTTCTATCGACATCCGGAGGTGCATAAGGTAGGCGTTCCCTTGAGTCCCATTTTGACGACATGGGATCCACAACCCACGAATTAGCTAAGCACCTTGCCCAGCTTTAGAAAACACTGGTTGGAACAAGAATTCTTTTATGAAGAACTTGTTTGATTTCGTTTGTCGCTTATGTACCGTAACAGTTAAGGAGGATGAGCTGATGGTTAGTTTTTACGTAAGCTCTTTGTTTACGAAAGTTGACACTACATGCGCTTTAGAATTAGCGAGGAAGTCACTCGACTTCGATAAGACCTTTAAAGATCGTACCAACTTAAGTGTACAATAAATCATCAACGGTGTAGCAATTTGTCTAAATATGAACCACTTCTTATTTAATGGACATGCAAAACGACGATTTCGTGATGGGCTCACCTATTTCCCCATTGCTGGCGAATATGTACTTGGAGCACTTCGAAGATATAGCTTTGAGTAACAAAGCGTTAAAACCAAGGATATAGTGGTGCTATGTCGACGATTAATTCGTCATCATAAAGCGAAACAGACTAGAAACATTTCATAGTTAACTCAATGATTTGAATCCGAAAATCCAGGTCAGGAAAGAAACCGAGTCTACGGAAGGAACACTTCGGTTCTTGGACTAACTCGGCAAGATTGCGGCAAGATAAGAACAACGGTATATTGTAAGCCAAACGACACGGATGTCATTTTCAGTTTCACATCTGCGCACTATAAAAGGGTATTTCAGTCCGTAGCGGTCGCTATTCTTCAAGGTTAACCGCCTCTCCAGCAATGATGCGATGAGAGACGAGCTCATGATGAAGTCAGTCGCTGACTCGCTAATCATTGTTACTCCAAAAGCTCAATTAAGTGCTAATTGAACCGAGTTAAGCGTCCGCAACCGAAAACGGAGAATGTTTGGCGGACTACGGTATCACTACCATATGCCAAAAGCGCCTCCGAACGAATAAGTCGAACCTTGAATAACGAAGAAAAAGAAGAAGAAAAAGAAACGCAGGTAGTAGAGTAACATATAAGGAAGGAAGAACTCTCCGCTCCGTATTATTGCATCTCAAAGATGAGACTCCTTTAGATTGTGCGACAAACTGCATTTACAAAATCAAATGCATGAGTTGCGCGGGAGTTTACATTGGGCAAACGTCTAGAGATTTTTGCACATGGGTAAACGAACACAGGAAACGAGTGAGAAAGCAACCCCGCAATCCCAGTGTAAATCAATTACTGATTCAAGATTCTGCCCTAACTGAACACGTGCTAGATACTAAACACAGAGTAGATCTTGATAACGTGGAAGTGATAAGACGGGGTGTAAAATCTTATACGGAAAGACTTCACTCCGAGCCTGTTTAAATAGCCAAGGGGCGAATGCGGTGAAGAAGGTGGATCGGGCGGATATCTCAAGAATCTGGCGTTGGGTTCTGCAGCGGATAAGGATTGACGCGCATAACAACTAATGTGCACATAGATTACGTAAGCAGTGTGTCAGCGGACGCTGTTCGCATCTGCACACTAAATAAACAATTTAGGTAATAAACAGCATTCAGGAGGTGTGATCAATTGTCTTGATCTCCACTGTCTAGCTTAGAGAACTCCGGATTGGTCAAGAAAATGCCATTTACACCTGAAGACTGTTCGTACCGACACTCTAGGTCTGACGAAGCTTTTGTGTTCAGAAGTGAAACGATACCAAAATCTTGCTATAACCGATTCATTTCAAACTTTATTTTCATGCATATGGACTCCCGATCGGTCAAATTTTCAAGTACCTGGTTGAAATAGTGTTTCATGATATAAAAACTTAGATTCAAAGTTTTTATTGGTCTAAAAAGCAACGCGCTTAACAACAACCATAGAATGGTAAAAATTAAAAGGTAAGTGTATAAACAAGATGATAAATTAAATTAAGCAGCATATAAGTGTTTGGGAAACGAATAATTCAATAAAATGTCGTTTAATTTCGTTTTACATTCGTGCAAGCTAATGGAGTGAGCAACGGTTAAAGGTTAACGGTTACAAGTAAAACACACGGACAGATTAAAAATACCTTCTACAGTTCAGGCAGGAATGGGGTACGACCAGCACATATTCATGTGTCTGATAATTCCTTGTATCCCTTCGCGTGAATGAATCCTGTAAGGGATGGTTCGGAGTATGAAATATTTAGTAGAGTAAGATAAGGTCTCCTCAGATTCGTCGATAGGGAAAATCGAACAGATTCAGTTGAGCTATCCTTTCTTTATATGGTTTGTTTCGAGTGCTGAGAACTAGTTTCGTTGAGCGGTGATAGATTCGCTGCATAAGTTCCACATCCTTGAGACACGGAGACCATGACTGCACACCGTATTCCATGACTGGTCTCAAGTATGTATTCATGATCCTTGGGAATATCTTAGGCGAAACTTTCCTATATACCCGTTTGAGTAGATTAAGGACACGTGTTGCCTTTGTGAAGGAATTGTTAGTTTAAAGTGATGTTTTAAAACTGGAGCAAATCCAGACATCAAAATCTTTTTTCTGCAATGCAAGGACATGTGAACCTATATGATATGTGAACTCTACTCGATTCCCCACATTCATGATCGCGCATTTGTTAAAGTTAAACGGCAGTTTGTTTTTCAGCGACCAGCTGCGAAGCGTATCAAGATCCTTTTGTAATAACAGACAGTCTTCTGGGCTACGGATGCAACGCCATATCTTTTTGTATTCTGTTGATTCCACCAATCTTTAACCTAGATTGTCATTCGAAAATAGGCTTAAAAATTATACTTGACATATTTAGCAGCATTTTGGTAACCTCGGTAACATACATTGAACGGTACAAAAATGATCCCTATGCTGGTCCTATTTGTGGTCTATCACGATCACCCAAAGGCTTTCAGTATTCACTATTAGTTAATACTCTGATAATTAATTATTTATTGTCAGAAAATCGAACATTTTGCAACCCCACAGGATTAAGGCTTTTAAATACTCCGAGACGGCACAATAATATTTCTCGCATAAGCCTGACAGCAGTTTTATGCAAATCAGGATTCGTGTTTCGATGAATTGATTAGAGCATATTTTTGGTTACGTTTCGGTTCTGACACAGAAGTTTCGAAAACAACTTTGGTTTCAGCAAGAACAGGGTTCAGGTTTCAATTGCATTCACCTGATCAAACCTACGTTACCTAAAGTAAACAGGCTAGATCAAGGCAAATTTATCCGCCCCTTACGTGTGTTAAACCCCGAATTGTTTATTTTTATTGTGCACGTGCTAATAACGTCCGTGGTCCCTACTACTTGCGTAATCCCTGTGCACCCACGGTAATCGTTGCAAGCTGCATCTTATATAATCATTTAATTGCTTTGTCAGTGCATGTGTGAACAATGTCCACTGATCTATAAGGCTACTTGCTTTAACTGCGTATGCATTAGGTGTTATGCACGGTAATGCTTATCCGCTGCAGAACCGAACGCCAGATTGTTAAGTTATCCGTTCCATCCACCTTGTACAGCGCATTTGCCCCAGCCTTTATTTTAACTGCCTCTGCGTGACGTCTTTCCTTAAAATGATTCCCTAATGTCGACACTACCGGCAATTTAGCGTTGCCAAGGAAGTCACTCAATTCTGATACGACCTTGAAGTATCGTACAAACCTGAGTGCACAAAAAATTCAACGATGCAGCAATTTGTCTAAATATGAGCCACTTGTTATTTACTGGGCAACAATACAAACAAAATAGTATTCAGCGATGGGTCACCTATTTCCACGGTCCTAGCGGATATGTACATGGAGTATTTTGGAGAGCTTGCTTTGAAAAACGAAGCTTCAAAACCAAAGATATGGTGGCGCTATGTCGACGATACATCCATCATCATAAAGCGCACCAGACACGAATCGTTCCATAGTTATCTTAATAATTTGGATCCAAAAATATTGGTTACAAAAGAAACTGAGGCTATGGAAAGGAGACTTCCATTCTCGGAAGATCTCGCACAGAAAGATAACGGCAAGCTAAGAACGACGGTATATCGTACGTCAATCGACACAGATGCGGGTTTGAGGTACATATGAGATACCATTGGTTTAACGAAGCTTCTGTGTCAGAAGGCTAACGTTATCAAAAACTGCTCTAACCGATTCATCACAAACTTTCTTTCCATGAATCGGTCTCAATTATATTCAACTACCGTGATAATCTTTGTTTCTCGGGAACAGCAATCGGTGCAGTTTAATTAACGTGCTACAATGCTTGTTTCAGCTATTTCTTATTCACGATAACTCATCGCTTTATAAATGCATTTTGGCATATTTTCTGTAACAATCTTCTAATCAATGTTGAATGCATTGTCAACCACGTTCAGCGCATCCAGATCTATTTGAACCAGTCCGAGCCCTGCTATCGATTGATTGATTTCCGTTCACGCGTTTATCGACCATCGCATTATCGATTTGCAGCGGACATGAGAGTATTGGGTAATCATCTCAGAGCAAACTTATTTTTCGTTCAATACAATATCATGCTCATTTTGTGAGTCGGGGAGTAGAAACCAACTGCTCAGTTGAGTTCAGAAACAGATGGATTCAACGGTTCGCGCTGACAGATGCTTGGGATATCGGTGAGTACTGTTTTTCGTAAAATTGAATCTCAGTAGCTTGTGAACAAAATTTTTAAACAGATCAATGTTAGATAAAAATAAAAAAAAGATTTTACTCCGGCGGATCACAGTATGGATCACAAAAGATAAATCAATGTTACGAAGACATATTTCGACAGATACATTTTTTGAGGTGTCAATGGAAACACATTATTTCATTTTCATATATTGTAGACATTCGATGGATTGTGCATGTGAGACAGGAGAACGTTTAAATTCATCGTATATGTGAACATCGAAGTCGCGAAAATTTCATCGACAGTACTATGACGCGATCTGCTTGAGGATGAAAGATCGAGGTGAGTAATTGCTCAAAATTATTTTGATGCAATCATTGCGTGTCATGATTTAGTTTTGAATCATTACGTGAATTATCTAGCGTGTATGATATTTATATAATAAGCAATCTAAGGCGAGATAGAAATAGCAGTGCGTTCGAATCGAAATGCCACACATTTAGTTGTTGCGTGGGTGCTTTGTTTGAAATTCCCTCTGCCGATTTGTTAAGCTCAAACAGTTTATCTATATTCAAATCAAAACTTGACGACTATATGAGAGCTAATCCAAATTTTGACACCAACTACTAATAAACTATCATCGTCGCATTGATTTTGATTATATATATATA
>JACCGJ010014284.1:0-11134 GCA_013407085.1 Atriophallophorus winterbourni
TACTACTACTACTACTACTACTGCTACTACTACTACTACTACTACTACTACTACTACTACCACTACTACCACTACTACCACTACTACCACTACTACTACTACTACTACTACTACTACCACTACTACCACTACTACCACTACTACCACTACTACCACTACTACTACTACTACTACTACTACTACTACTACTACTACCACTACTACCACTACTACCACTACTACTACTACTACTACTACTACTACTACTACTACTACTACTGCTACTACCACTACTACCACTACTACCACTACTACCACTACTACCACTACTACCACTACTACCACTACTACCACTACTACTACTACTACTACTACTACTACTACTACTACTACTACTACTACTACTACTACGACTACTACTACGACTACTACTACTACGACTACTACTACTACGACTACTACTACTACGACTACTACTACTACTACTACTACTTCTACTACTACTACTACTACAACTACTACTACTACTACTACTACTACTACTACTACTACTACTACCACTACTACTACTACGACTACTACTACTACTACTACTACTACTACGACTACTACTACTACTACTACTACTACTACTACTACTACTACCACTACTACTACCACTACTACTACTACTACTACCACTACTACTACTACCACTAGTACTACTACCACTACTACTACCACTACTACTACTACCACTACTACTACCACTACTACTACTACTACCAGAATCGTGAATCGATTATTCATTGTTTCTCAAATCTCAACATCCAAACATCTCATTGTTCTAATTTAATCGTTCACACTACAGCATTCCGTCCCGTTAATGCAGTCCTCGTTTTTCGTGCGTCTCCATATCCCCTCGAGATTCAATTTTTTTCCTCCACGTCATATTTTCCAATGCCTAAGCAGTATCGTGCGTTTCTCTAATCTGTCTCTTGGGCAATTATCTCAGTTTTACCGACCATTGTTGTACAGGATTGAATATTTTCTTAATCACACTGCTTAAGGGCAGCCATCTGCCGCAATTCACTGAACGATGCACCAGCATTTATTGATCGACAAAGTCCTTCGGCTTTTCACTTGAGCGCATTGCTCCGTTCCACCGAGCTGGCAGGCGAAAGTCGTTAATCAGCAATGCCACGTTGGAAGATTGGCTTGTTTGTTTTGAAATTTCCATGTATCCCGACCTGCCTGTCTGTTTGTTCTGCCGATGGATGCATGCAGAGAACATTGAAAATTTCCCGCGATAACTCGTCAATCCGCTGACTTGGGTCTCCATAAACTACAATCGAACTATATACGAGTACTCCTTGGTGTCGTTACGCAGTTCTAATGAGGGACAATCGCTGCGCATCAAGGACAAATATACAGGGAAGCGGCTCCTTCATCAGGCACCAGCCATTTACAAAGCGAATCTCACGTACACCATCGGTTTGTCACCATAGGTTAGCCAGCAAATTATGTAAAGTTATACTGTTCAATAGGGAGCCAGACAGAACTAAAAATGGACTCCGGGTCAAGCGCACAAAGCGCTTAATTATATTTAATGTAGTGTTGTGCTAACATCCCCAGCACTTACACTTCACAATCGGTTTTTGTCTGTATTTCCAACATCAGGTGGTGACAGTAAGATTAGGTGAATGTTTAATAGGGTTCTTACAAAGAACCACGATGTTCAAATACAGAATCAGAGAGTGATGTGATCACTTTTGTGATTTTGACGGAGTCAACCTGCTATATGCTCGTATTAGTACAGAAGTAGACCGACATTTTGCGTAGGTACAAGCCAACATGCTACGTAGCCTGGCGCTGATCCCGCTCAAAGATACCACTGATGGATAACTTTCAATGGTACGAAAATGGCCACATTTAAGATGTATACGCGTCGTGGAATCTGTGAAGATGCGATATTACCACGTACTCTACTCCACTGAAGTGCAGGCGTTAGTGCTTATTCCTGTTATATAAGTGATTTTCAAAGTGGAATAACTAACCTCGTGGTCGACCTATATTGAGGCCGTCGCAGATAGATATTCACCCTTGTCTTCACGTCCGAGAAACAATAGCAGTTTCAAACTCCCTCTTCCCCTGTTGTGTGATGTGAAAGCACAAGCCTGATCCAGGCAAAGAGACCCACAGTCAGAGACTGCACGTGGACTGAGATGCTGTCAGGTTGCCCAGGCCTAGACAGATATGACAAAAGAAATTGAAAGAAAATAGAAATGGTAGTGAGACTCCAGCGTGTTTTAGCATGCAGCTCACTACCAGTAGCCAATCAATTTAGCACGTTGTTAGCCGCACAGCACAGAAATACTGCACGATTGCACATCCGTACAGCCAACCAATTCCGCTGCGATCACCAACGCTGTTTTAGCTGCATTCTTTTTGTTTCGCGCTGTCAAGGTCGAACTTGAATGTACACATCAACAACAATGAGCGCTCTCTCACAACATTCGGGGCGATGCACAATACCAATCATATCATACAAGAACGATGTACCGAGAACGAGCGTGTTCTTTCCACGGCTTCATTTCTAGTTTGACCGTTGAATGATCTGATCAATTTCATTACAACCATCGTATCGCCTCTGCTTCATTTTCTTCCCTCGTGAGATTTTCATCAACAAAGTAAACAAAATACTGCCCGGTTGTTACTTCCCAATTTGTCGCCACGGCAATTAATCCCTTAAATGTGATTGGTCACTAAGCGATCCACACGTGGATTTATTAAACGACGCGTAAAATACCCTGTCTCCGGTGTTCGATATCGGTTAACGATCGAGAGTAAATTGTTATTTTTTCGCGCGCGCACGACATGTACACACGATAGGCACTGCGTCGTTTTTCGACTCCCCCTTCCACGGTTAAAGCCAACCAATTTTAGATTCAAGAATTTATGGTCACAAAAAGCACAGCTTCACATTTACCATATCCTAGTAAATATTCGTTCCGGAAAAGGTATAAATTAAACATGTAATGTCAAGTGTAGTCCGGTTGAATGCTTACCATGAGTCAATACGCAGGTGTCGAAATTTCGGATGAATGTTTCGACGCTGGGAGCGATGGCAAGAGTTTCAGGGAGGGCATTCCAAAAGAAACAGACACGTACACACTAAAAAATATCAGCGACAGCTGATACGGGAGTGGGGAATTTGTAGTGTCGCTGAGTGGCTACGTGTACGTTGTGACTCACGGTATTCGAATAAATGTTTTAAAGGACGATGTGGGGTATTTAATATTTTGTATGTTACTATCACATCACTTCGAAGTCTTCGGGGAGTAAGGAGTCTCAGTTTTTGAAATCGTTCCTCGTACGTTAGTTTCCGGAAACCACTTACGAGTTTGGTTGCACGATGGTATATTTTATCAAGCAATAGTATATCCTTTTTTAACCACGGAGTCCAAGCTTGTGATGCATGCTCCATGGTTCGAATTACGTAGGCTTTCATGATGGTGGGAAGGTTCTGAAAATCCGGCGCAGCATACCTAGAAGCTTGGAAGCACGCTTGTAGATGAACTCACAATACAGACTGTTCTTCAGGCATACCCAGCTGTCAAGATCCCTTTCCGAATCGGTCCAGCTCAAAATCGTCTGATGTGTGAAGTGTGCATGTGATGGGAATGCATGCAAATGAGCATTTTCATTCATCATTACGTGTTTTACCCTATCTGTGATTGGACAGGTTTGTCGTACCAAGCTTATTCAACAGTTACTTACAAGCGTTACTTGTTTAGTGTGTCAGACTGTTTTGACTGATTTACCTATGTTGACATAACTGAAAGATCTTGAATATACTTCCTTCGGTGGTAAACAAAGTGCCATAAATCACGTTGTCTACGATAGTTCTTCCCGGGAATTGAAATCCTCGCCGATTCCTGCCTTGCATTCTTGTCTAAGCTTGCGTCCACTATCCAAATAATAACCACTATGGTTGCTGCCTACACAATTCTCGTTTATCCCCCTCCCCCACAGTGTGTCATCTACCTCTTCTGCCTGAAGTTATTGCACCCGAACAGCGTGTTCCTTTTGCGCGGGAATCACGAATGTCGCCACTTGACGCAATATTTCACTTTTCGACAAGAATGTAAGTTAACGGTGTTGTCATTCATTCTTTCGGTGATGTTGTTTTGTGATTATCTAGCCCCTACCATCTCTCTCTCGTTCTCTCTGTGAGATTGGATTTAGAAACATTCCAGTATTATCATGTGCGATCCCGAAACACGTAAGCTGTCTTCATCTCAAAACCGGCAGTAGAAAATCTGAACGCATTTGGGGGATTATTACGCATATTTAAATTTGGCGTGCATTATTTTCTAAATCGAGTAATTTTCCTTGTACAAAGTCTCACAGTGTACGAGTCAATGTGCTGTGAATTTCCTGTTTAACTTGGACTGCCTTTAGGCATGTTTCTGGTTACATATCGAGTTAATCATCATTTTTGTCACCCACTGATTCTATAACCTCCTTGGTTCCATCATATTGGTTTGTTTTGTCAACAAGCTGCTCGTTATTTCCATCCTTCTTTTCCCATGAGCATCTTTCTTCTAACTGTTTGCAACAGCATTACTGCCGTTCTATTCAACACCATACGTATCGCCATTATCATAGTAAACAACACCATAATCATTATCGCTATTATTAATCAATAAAACACTGTCATCATTATCTTCGTCATCCTCACATCATCATCACCACCACCATCATCAGTAACTAGAGCGCCATCATCCTAGTCACTATTATCATCGAGAACAACACATTGTCAAAACACAGTTTACAACATAGCCGTCATCGTCACCATATTCATCGCAGTATACCTAGATGCTTGGAAGGACGCATGTAGATGACCTCACAATGTAGGCTGTTCTTTAGGATGTCACATACACAGATTCCAAGATCCCTTTCCGATGCGGTCCAGCTCAAAATGATATTGGTAGTGGAATGGCTTAAGAATTTGCAACACCTTGCATTTTTGGAATTTGAATGGCAGCTTATTCCGTGCGGACCATTCATGGAGAGCACCTAAATCACTTTGCAGCTGTGCACAGTCCGCAGTTGATTTTATCCGCGTTCAAAGTTTAATATCAACAGCAAAGAGAGAGAAAGTGTCTCCGATAGGTCGTTGATGTAAGCCATGAAAGGCACTGGCCCGAGAACGGAACCTTACGGTACGCAACTAGAGGCATCAATAACCCTTGATTGCATCCCATTGATTCGAACGATCGCCACACGCCCACGGAAGTAACGTTCAAGCCATGCGAGTAGTTGTTCGCCTATACCCATCTGCTTCAGTTTTTGTAGTAGTCAAAAGGGATCAACTTGGTCAAAAGCTTTAGACATATCCAGATAGCAAGTGTGGATGCTAGCTCTTTCGTCAACCGCTTGGGTTCAGTCGTTTAACACCGTCACCAAATTTGTCAAACACGCGCGAGATTTACGAATACCATGCTGTGCTACACAGTGTATATTTTGTGATTACAAGTGATGAACTATTTTTTCCGCTCTAGAACTTTGGATATCACAGGAAGTAGGGTGAAAAGACGGTTGTTTGCAGAATCTGAACGTCTACCACCCTTGAAGATAGGTGAAATTACCCATGTCTTTCACTCTTTTGGCACCACTTCTTCGGTTAGAGAATGTTTAAACAGCTCACATAATGGTTTACATAGCTGTTGGTCACAGGATTTCAGTACAGTTAGTGTGATGCCATCCGCTCCTGGGGATTTCCTAGGGTTCATTCAACACAAATGTGGTTGTATAATCGCTGAATTTAACTCCATCTCAGTCAGCTTTTGCGTCACCGTTGATGGCGGTAATTCTTCAGTCGATCTAATCGCTAACGGAGTAAATACTTTAGCGTAAAAATGAACGAGATCATCAGTTGTTTCCTTTGCCGAGACTGCTAAATAAGGGAAATACCACTGGTTTTATGCTCACGAATGATTTTCTTTTGTATGTGTTAGTCCAATTTCGTTATAAACATCGCCAGGGAAGGAGAGTCCATCATATGTTGGGGTAGGGAATTACAAAGAAAAAATGGCGCCGACAATCAATACGGGATTTTGGGACTTAAAGGGATAAGGTATGTCCGCCTGTCACTTTCCCATCACACACATCAAACAAGTGTTTTAGTGGATGTCCTTCGGTAGGCACCATTCTATAGGTCAGAATAATATCGCGTCATATCCTCCTTTGGGGAAAGCCACATAGACCCAGACGTCACAATCTTTCGGTGTACGAAACATTGCGAAGACCCATCACTAACTGTTGCTCTGTGATAGATTTTATCAAAGAGAGCAATATCTTTTCGCAGCTAAGGAGCCCTGACCTCTGCTGCATACTCCATCGTAGGGCGAATGTAGACGTTCATTATCCTTGGTAACGCTATCAGGGAGAATCTTCCAAATATTCTTCGAAAGATTCCTAAAAATCTGTTGGTCTGTCGATATAAATTCTTCAGTGCACCTTGCCAAGGTGAAGCATCTAACTTTTCCGTATGTTGAATGTCATATCATTCATGACCGCCCAATTTGGCACGTTGTCTTAATCCATTTGCAGTTTCTCACAATAATCTGTAGAACTAATTTGCGTCCAAATTTTCATATCATCCGCGAACAGGACCATTTCGAATGATGTGAGGTGGATAAATCGTTTATGTATATTAGAAAGAGGAGCGGGCCTAGCACGGATCCTTGTGGGACTCCACTGGTGGTTTTAAACATTTGGGATAGCACTCCGTTTACTTGAACTCGGGCGTGGCGATCTGACAGGTAGTCGCACAACCATGAGAGGATTGGCTCACATATTCCTAAACGTATCAGTTTTTGAAAAAGAAAATGGTGATTGTTTCTGTCAAAGGCTTTAGAAATATTTAAGTAACAGACGTAAATACAAGAAGGTATATCCAACTTATTCGTCCAGTCGTTAGACAAGAGCGATGAGATCGAAATCCATGCTGCGCTAGCGAAAACAATTTACGTAATTCAAAGTGTATAGCCATTCTTTCCGAGACTATACGTTCCATGAGCTTAGCAATAACGGGTAAAAGTGTGACGGGACGATAATTTCCAGCGTCAGTTCGGTAGCTGCCTTTGAAGATAGGTGTAATCACGCCGGACTTCCAATCTTTTGTTCTTCCGATGTTAACACCAAATCCAAGACGGAAGAGGCGGTCAGAATCTCTTCTCTGAGTGCATTCGTGTACATGGTTGTATAAAAGAATTGAATTTAGTACCTCTCTGAATCAGTATTCTAGCATTTTTGGAGAGTGAACGTCCCTGAGATAAAGGATAGGCAGGTTGAAATCACCCATAATAAGTGTCGTTGTTTGCTGTGTGCGATTCAAGCGCTGAAGCACTTGGATCAACCTTTCGTTGTACGATTCCGAAGATGAAGGGGACCGGTAGACCACACCAATAATGCAAACTTCACCAGACATCAGCGTTAAAGAGCACCAAATTGTATCCTCGAGCGTGAATTCTGCCTTGTCTATTGGATGGCACTAGAGTCGATTATGGTAATAAAGAGCAACACCACCACCACTTCTCTCTCGATCGTTCCTTATCAAATTCATATTTGGAATGAATATCTCCGTTTCAATCAATTGGGAAGAATACCATGTTTCTGTAATGGCGATAATGTCAGGTGAGTAGTGCGAACATATCTCGGTTAACTTCGCTAATTCATTCAAAAGGCTTTGCGCATTTGTATACAAACATCTTATAAAGTATTTGAATATATTCGAGACCGATCGGGAGTCCATAATCATGAAAATAGAGTTTGCAATGAATCGGTTATAGTAAGTTTTTAGTAACGTTTCGCTTCTGAACACAGAAGCTTCGTCAGACCAAGGGTGTTGGTACGAACAGTGTTCAGGTATAAATGGCATTCTCTTGACCAATCCTGAGTTCACTAAGCTACACAGGGGAGATCAAGATAATTGATCAAGATAACTGATCACACCTAATTGCTGTGTTCATCCCTAATTGTTTATTAATTGTTCAGGTCAGCGTATGCCGACACACTGCTTACGTAATCATGTGCGTATTAAGTGTGATGTTCGTTAATCCTAATCCGCTGCAAAACCGAACGCCAGATTGTTGAGATATCCGCCACATCCACCTTGTTCACCGCATTCGCCCCAGCCTTTGTTATTTCAACAGCCTCGGCGTGAAGTCTTTCCCTATAAGATTTCACACCCCGTCTTATCACTTTCACGTTATCAAGATCAACGCTGTGTCCAGTGTCTAGCACGTGTTCAGCTAGGGCCGAATCACGAATCAGTGATTGATATTCACTGGGATTGCGGGGTCGCTTTCCCACTCGTTTCCTGTGTTCGTTTAACCTAGTGCAGAGTTCTCTAGACGTTTGCCCAATGTAAACACCCGTGCAACCTTTGCAGTTGATTTGGTAGATGCAGTTCGTCGCACAACCTAAAGGAGTCTTATCTTTGAGATGCATTAATACGGAGCGGAGAGTTCTACCTGCCTTATATGTTACTCTAATACCTGAACTATTCAAGCAAAACGTTACCAAAAACTTACTATAACCGATTCATTGCAAACTCTATTTTCATGGTTAACATCTTATAAAGTTTGTAGTGTTCAAATCATGAAAGGTTATCAATGGACTGACTCGGTTAGAGTCGGAATGCTTGGCGTTTTGGGGTTGGTTTGTTCTATTAGCTTTCCATTCACGTTTGATACTATCGGTCATTTCGGTTGTCAGGAAGATTAGCTTTAAAGGGCTAGGATCTTGCCCTTTATAGTAAGCAGACCGTGGTATCTTAAAAGCATCCACAAGTATAGCTTTTTAATACCGATTGTTTCGGCTACGTATTTCAACTGTTTGTGCTCAGATGTTTCTTGAGCAAGTACGTCAGTAGCGTTTTCCGGAACTCCTAGAGATACAATACTTCTTGGATTATTTGCTTCTCGAGATTTCTCTGGAACACCTCGAAGAAGATAAGCATTTAAGAGTACCTTTTCCACGTACACCGCAGATTGCAGCGTTATTCGTAAGAGGCGAGGATCATCATTGCAAGGATAATTCAGGTGGCGGTTCAGCCGAACCATTGGTGAGGCAGTAACTGCGGCCAGTCTCATCTGACTACGGAGTTTATACCACTCAACTAAGCCATGTTTTTGCTTAGCTTCGAACAGCGTTTCCCGTGACTCGGTCACGTTGGTATATATAACACTGAGGTTTATACCCGCGGGTTTTGGTTTATAATTTGAGTCGGTCTGTGTAGAGATGGCTTTGCTGAATCCTTTCTCGTTTTGGTTTAGTTAAGGAGTCACTGATCCCGTTATAGTTTTGTTGCTGTGCAAACCCGACACAATTCTGTCATTATTATACCATCCACGTGACAATGTATGGCTCCCACCGGCTCCTAATTTTTTTGCTGACATTGGTGAACGGTGAACACTAGTCCAGCATGCTTTGTGCTCAATTTTATACCTCGTCACGTGGCATACATACACGGCGTGATCGATCGATGTTCAGGTCAGCATTGATAGACCTCACGTGACCTCTTGTTTGCGTGCATCTGTTCGTCCGTGCACGCACACACGCACATTCTACCCATGCGGTGGAGCACTTAAAACTGTGCTTGCATAGTTGTCTCATCATTCGTGTCCAGTACACTCTGTTCACAACCCTCAGAACCTCTGAAGATGATGATGATGATGATGATAATCCATTAATCATACACACTCTAAAACAAACACTTGACATATTATGGATTTCACCATAGGTCTTCAGTGCAAGTAAAGTATATCAGAACACTGGTAAGTACCAGCTCGTTTAAATGATCGATTTCGTACGCAGTGTGTTTCAGTTCAAGACTAGAGCGCACCACTTCGTGTCCTCACGTACTGCTCGAGTTGTTCCCTCATGTTACACGCCTTAGAGCATGCCACATCCTGTGATGCACATCCATTATTTGCTATTCATCGTTAGCTATGTGACGCCAATTTCTTATAAAGAATGCGGATTTACTATGGTGTATCAGGGGGATTTTATGATGATATAGTGATTTTCTGGTGTAATGGTTTACGCTCTCTTAGAGATGAGTTATATGGTATGAAAGCACAAGCCTGATCCAGGCAAAGAGCCGCACAGTCAGAGACTGCACGTTGGCTAAGATACTGTTAGGTTGCCCAGGCCTTGACAGATATGAGGGGGGAATAGAAATGGTAGTAAGACTCCAGCGTCTTTCAGCATGCAGCTCACTACCGCTGGCCAATCAATTTCGCACGATGTTAGCTGCACGATTGCACATCCGTGCACTTGGAGAGGATGACATTTCTACGACTAATCTCCGCTTGTCACTTCCAGATTTTGAGTACATTGCTTTAGGTTTTTTAGATTGGAAAATGTTGAAAATTGGAAACTCTTCCCTTAGGAGGACAGTAGGTGCTTGGCAACGTGTTTGTAAACTTGGGAGTTTATGGGGGATAGTTCTCGACCGCCGCTCACCTAGTAAACGAAGACTGAAGCGTCTGTTTCGGTTTACTGAAGAAGGCATTATTCTGCTGGCTGCTGGCTGATGCATATCGCTGCGGCATTTCAGGGATGGCTTGTCTAGTAACGTGGAGCGGTGTTAAGTATGAAAGCACTGTGCGCTTGCGATAAACACCGACCGAAGGAGGTTATAGGACACATTGGTGGTATGTAACTGTAGCCTCGTTTGGGCTCAAGTGTCACGTGGTTTGATTGCATTGGATCTACGACCTTGACGGTCGAGCGCAATCAACTCTCGCCTTGGTAAATACACCGAGGATTCTGATTGCACAGAACGGCCTCTGGACGTACAACAATCACACGGGAAACAGTAGCAGCGGCCGAATGGTTTCAACTTACCGAGCATTCGTTAGAGCTTGAGCGCCGCCAATGATCAGTGGCTTAGCCAGGTGTACGTAAAGTAAACAAGTCATAAATATCTTCAGAGTCGAACTTTGTTCACTTTAGGAAGAATGCACATAAGGAATGTGACATGTTGGCAATAGCAATACGAGTTGCGAAGGAATGGTCATGACGTTTCACTTCGGAAGCAGTGCGTGATGGTTCAACTTCGAATTGTAGCAGAGCATATACTACTCTCGGTCGATAAACG